>PVKE010021201.1:0-12594 GCA_004027555.1 Craseonycteris thonglongyai | reverse complement strand
TTTTTGACATCTTTCTGGAAGATTGTATTCTGTTCTCTCTTCCTAATACCCACAAAGAAATTAAAAAAAAAATTTGAAAAGCCCAGCATTTTCATAGTAAATTACCACCATGGTAAATTTAGATGATTGTCACCTATTATTCTTGATTTTGATGTGTTTTCCTTTTTCTATTGTCATGTCCTTTAACACCTACTACATTTCCCCACACCTGCAAGATATCTTAGTTGGACAAATAATAGATGAATCAAACAAAACCAAAACTGCAGACTCATCAGCCATTTACCATACATTATATACTGAATTTGCTGACAATTGAAATGCAGGTGGGTTTTTTCACTTTAAAAAGAAAATAATATTACTGCCAAATAGATATTTTGCCAGTAAGTGGCTCAGAAAAGAAGAAAAATATAAAGAAATTATATCACTGGGTAGAAAGTTATATAGAAAATCAAATCTCACCAAATGTGGCCTTTTGTGGTTCTGCTATAATGAACCAAGACAAAATGACCTTCAATTGAGTTTCTATTTAATATTTAATTCTATATTACTAAGACATTAGATCTGTATACAGGAAAATTCAGAACTAGGAAATAAAGAACTAGATCAGTTTCAAATGTAGATATTATTTTGGATCATTCACATTAATCCACATGTGCATAAAGAAGAGAAAGCCTGAAAAACTATTTAATTACATGATCATTGAACACTGGAAGGGTAATATGAAAAATATTGAAGAATATGAAGAATATGAAAAAAAAATCAATCTTAGATCTTCACAATTTAAAATTTTATATTATTCATTCTGTTTTAAATATCAAATCATGCCTCCTTATTATTTATGATTTACACCAAAATTGTTCACTTTTTCTTTCTAGAAAAAAGAATGTAATATTTTATTTAATAAGCTCTTAAGTCAGAAAATAACCAACTCTCCTTGCTATTTCTTATTACTTGGACAAGAATATTGCTATAAAGTGTCAAGTAATGATTTGTTCCTCGGAGAAACTTTTGTTGATATCACCAATGTCTTTATTGGAGATGAAATATTTGAAGTCAAGTCTAGACATGAAGAGTCCCACATTGGTAGAAAAGAACTTGTCAAATCAAAGGTTGGACAATTGGTTTCCAAGTTCAACTTAAGCACTGGAAAAATATCAGGAAGGACAAGAAGATAGTTTTATCTCCACAAAGTTTGTTCATTTTGCGTGCAAGTTCATTTTTCCCCCCAACAATCAATGTAATATAAATTGACTTGTTTGTATACATCTGTCCATCCTGGAATCAATGGAAGGTCTTCGAAAATGTCAAATGAAAGAAGACACAAGTTTGACATTAACCTGTTGGTATTACTAATCTTATCCTCTGAATTCCAAAACTCCTACAAATTTTCTTAATGACAACAAATCAAACTATGGAAAAAAATTTTCAGACTCTTTATTATGATATAGACTATAGAGGCTCCTTTCTGAAAATATCCAAGGTTTGCTCTTCTTGGATATCGCACATACTTAGTATTCTCTATTACTGGAGCTGATTGTGAAGTAATAATGACTATAGTCAGGCATAAAATACCAATCCCCTTCCTTCCCACAACACACACAAATACGTACTACTTACTCAGTTAAACAACCTAATGTCTTTGTTCAAATTTATCAATGTAAAAAGCCAAAAACCATGGATAAAAACGTGTAGACAAACTTGAGTTCATAGATATACAAATTAATTTGTTTGACATTAGTGTTGATAGCATTCTTAAAATTCATGCTGCTGATAAAATATAGGCAAGATGACAATATTAAAATAACAAAGAAAGGTATTAAAAAATGATTCAAGAGCCTGAGAAATGCAAATCAGAAAATTCAAGGTGTCTTATAAAAATGTCACATACATCCTTCCAAAATAAGGCCATATAAGAGATGAGAAACTACTAGGTTATGATGAATAATAAAAATAAAATCATTATTGGCTGACTAATAATGGACTACTGGGCAGGTACGTGAAAGCACCAACAGAAAGAGGGGAAGGAAGTCTAATCCTGTCATTACTATGCTATAAAAAAGGCAAAGGCAAGCTAGGCGAGGACCTGTAGCTTCTCAGGGGTGAAGTAACTCCACTTGAAGGTGTTACTTCTAGACCCAAGATCAAATGGGATGTCTAAGCAGACCAGAAATTCATATTCACAAAAGCTTGTCACAAAATTTGAAGGACTTACATTTGTAACAAAGTTGGTATAGTAGCAGTTTAAGAACCTCCTTTGAGATGCCATTTCTAAGTATCCTAAATTCTTTTTTTTATATATTTTTATTGTTTTTGACAGAGAGAGACAGAGACAAAGAGAGAAAGAGAGAAGGTGGAGAGCCCAGAGCAGTCTCCACAGTTGCATATCATCAGTCTTTGATGTAATTTCATTCCACACAGGCAGGTGGAGGGCCGCGCCAGGCAGTAACTGGGTCAGGGCCTCCCACATCGGAGGCATGCCTCCATGATCTGGGAGTTGAACCAGGGTCCTCCCACATGGGAAGCTCACCCAGGTGAAAATTGTACTGGGAGCACACCCCAGTTCATCATATGGGTTTGCATGGGCATCTACCAGAATTCTTGAATATGTCTTATTATTACCCTAAATTAGAGGAAAATATAATCTCCGTTCTTTAAAATAAAGATATCTAAAACTGCTACCATTAAATATTTCATGATAGACAATGTTTATTTTTAGAGGACTTTTATTTAGGTTCTAATGATAAAAGTAATAAATCTTTTTTTTTTCATCCCACAAACTCCTCTGTTGCCCAGGATCCAGAAAGAAGCAAAAAGCATGTTTTGGCTGGATTTTGGGCTCTCTATCTAACATTGTGAAAATTGGGGCATTTCTCAGGGAGAAGAATAAGTAGCTTTACATAATTAGATTACCAAATTTTCAACTTAGCAACAAATTTGTGTAAGCAAAAAACATATTCAGCTTGACTTACTCTGATGAAAGCTGTAGAGACCCTTGGAAACCTAGAAAAATCTTTTAACCACTTAGGAATGCTAATTTACAAGGGATAGCAAAGCAATATGCTAATTTTTGTAAACAGCTATTCTTTGGACATACTGGAATACTATGAAGGGACAAGAAGAGACAGTACATCACTATTATTCTCAAAGAAACAAAATAGTCTGATCTTAGTATTCTAATTTAATGGGGTTCTATGCAAATTTACTTCATGGACAGGGCTGAAATTTTACAAAATGCTTGTTTGGATATTAAGTCACTAGGCCTTTCTAGTCTGAGAGATTTAAAGTTTTCTCTTGCCAAGATAGTGTTTTTCCCCATCTAAAAATATTTTTGATAACCTACTTCAATTGGGCCCTTTAAGAAAAAACATAAAATCTCTTTTTTACAAACCCTCACCAGTTCAAAAACATTACTGAAAGCATTCCTGGCATTTGTTCCTTCCACCGCTCTCTGACACTGCCAATCAGAGGAAATTCATAACCTAAAAAAGTGGGTCATTTGATTTCTGAACAGCCTAATTGCTATAAAGTTCTTTCTTGTATTGTCTATTTAAATCTTTCTTGGGGATGACAAGATGGCTTAGTGGGTTGATCACTCATTTTGCAGCCTCAGGGTCTGAGGATCATATTCAGGCCCGGACTCATGGGAACTTATATGCTGAACTGGGGTGTGCCCCAAGTTCAGTCCTCACCAGGGCAAGCTTCCCAGGCCCCATTTCTGCCCTGCACAGACCCACGCCCACCTGTGGAGTAAAACTATATTAAAAACTAATGATGTAAAACTATATTAAAAACTAACTATAGAGACTGCTCTGGGGCCTCTCCCTTCTCTCTGTCTCTCTCTTTATCAAAACAATTTAAATAAATAAAAATAAATATATCTTAAATCTTTCTTAATATGTTTGTCTTAGCTTTGCCATTTAAATATAAGAAAATTAACTTATTCTTTCTTCTGTGCAGCAATACTTTCAACATTTAAGGATAATATTACAACTTCCTTTTCCAAAAGAAAACTGTCTCAGTTTTTCAACCTTTCTCCATTTGATTATATTATTTTTATTGTGCATAATATTTTTTAATGTATGATTATTTATGCACTTTTTTTATCCCTTAAAAAAATATGTATATGATTCTGAAATGTTGTTTCAACTTCTCTCTGTATGGTTACCAGTCTCTTTGCACTTACTGAGCATTCGCTTATTATGGCATGTCATATATTAAAACCTTGAGTAGTAGGCTCTGTGGTGCAGCAAAAAGTGAACTACAGAAAAGGTAAGC
Organism: Craseonycteris thonglongyai; assembly: GCA_004027555.1. NCBI lineage: Eukaryota > Metazoa > Chordata > Mammalia > Chiroptera > Craseonycteridae > Craseonycteris > Craseonycteris thonglongyai. The sequence continues at coordinate 8,319 of PVKE010021201.1, read as the reverse complement.
TGTGAAACTGTGTTGCAGCAATAAAGATAACCCATGTATAGAATTAGGACTAGGTGACATAAAGTAAAATGAAATAGTACCCTCTCAGGCAACCCCAAAAGTAAAAAAAAAATTTTTAAATCCCTGGAATTACTCATAGTTATGTTCTATCCACACTGGCTGCTAGGACCACTGAACCAAGTGCGTACTTGCTTAGGTACAAGTAAGTTTGTGGGAATGCATACTTTCATGCTGATGTTATTCTTGATAACTGGTATAACATTCACATAGTTTATTTCTTGAGTTTAAGAAATATAAAATAAAAGCAACCTTGGCTGAGACTGACATCCTTGGATAAGACTTTGAGATCTTTCTAAGCTTTGTGGATCATTATTATAGAAGGCAATAACTTTCAAAAACGTATCAACCAAAAAAGTTCTAAAAATTCTAGTTCTAGTTCTAGTTGAAAATTAATCAATTCACCATACCTACAGATTACTGCAAGATTGTGTCATACAAGAGCAACACACAAAAATCAGTTGTATTTTTAAATACTAGCATAAAAAATTAAAATTTAAAACAGTTGTCATATACAAGGTTGATAGCACCAAAAATGTAAATAATTCATTATAAATATAATAAAATATATGAAAGATCTTTATACTGAGAACTATAGAGCACTAATTAAAGCAATAGAAACAATACTTACATAAAAAAAGATATTATTTTTCTTTTACCTGAAGAATTTTTAAAAATATGTTCGTGGTTTGGGTAATTTGGTGTTGAATTCTCCCAATTCTTGTATGTGTTAAAAATAGTTCTTTTTTGAAAGATAATTCTATTGGAGATACTATTCCAGTTTTAAACTGTATTTTTCTTTTAGTACTTTAAAGATAGTCTACTGTCTTCTAACATTACTTCTGAAGAAAAAGCTGTGGTAGGGGAAGCTGGGATGGCTCAGTGGGTTAAGTGCTCACTTTGCAGCACTGGGGACCCAGGATCGAATCCCGGCCCGGCCCGTGCGGACCCATGTGCTGAACTGGGGAGTTCTCCCAGTTCAGTTTTCTCTCTGTCTCTGTATCTCTCTCTCTCTCTCTCTCTCTCTCTCTCTCTCTCTCTCTCTCTCTAAAAAAATAAAAATAAATAAGTAAATAAATAAATAAAATTAAAAGACTGTGGTGGTTCTTGACTTTGTTCCTCTGTATATAATATTTATTTTTCACTGAATCATTTTAAGATTTTTCTCTGTATTGCAGATTTTTAGTATTTTATTTGTTGTGTGCCAGGTTACACTTTTTTTCATATTTTTTTGCTTGAGATTTGTTAAGTTTCTGGGGTCTGTGGGCTTATAGGTTGTCCTGAAATTTGGAAATGTTCAGCTATTATTTCCTCAAAAAATTTTTTTCTGTCTCCTGCTCGCTCTTATTCTTTGGGGACATCAATTACACATATAGTAAATCTCTTGAAATTGTCCCATAAATCACTGATGTTAAGTACATTTATGTTGCTATGTATTTTAATTAATCATTTCTTGATATTTCCTTCTTCAAAATCAAATCTGCTATTAATCTTATCTGCTGTGGTGGTTTTGTTGTTGTTGTTGTTGTTTGTTGGTTGGTTGGTTTTTACCTCAGACATTGTAGTTTTCATTTTGGAGAGTTGATTTTGGTCTTTTTCAGTTTTATGGCTCGGCATAACATTTTGAACATATGAAATATAGTTATAACTAATGATGTCTTTATCTGCTAATTCTAATATTTCTTTAAATTTAGGTATATTTTAATGATTTTGCTACTTAGTATGGGTCATATTTTAAGCTTCTCTGAATGTCTAGTAATACTTTTTTGTTGTTTTAATTTATTGGGGTGACATTGGTTAGTAAAAATTACATAGGTTCCAGCTGTACAGTTCTACAGTACTTTGTCTATGTGTTACATTATGTATTCACCACCCAGAGTCAGCTTTCTTTCCATCACCATATATTTGGCTTCCCCTCCCTCCTCTTCTACTCCCCTCCGCCTTACCTTCAGGTAACCATTGAACTATTGCCTGTGTCTATGAGGTTTTCTTTGTTGCTTCCAGTTTATATTCCATATATAAGTGAGGTCATATGGTTCTTAGCTTTTTCTGTCTGGCTTATTTCTCTTAGCATGAAGATCTCAAGATCCATCCATGTTGTTATAAATGGCAGTATTTCAACTTTTCTTATAGCTGAGTAATATTGCATTACGTTGTATAAATGTATCACAATTTATTTATTCAGTCTTCTATCAAAGGGCACTTCAATTATTTAACAAGTGGCTAGGCTGCTAAATAAGCCAACTGAGAAATTATTAGCACTAGTAAGAGCTAATAGGAATTGAATAAAGTGACCAATTTCAGAAGCACATAAAATAGATAAATTTTATATACATGCACACATATATAAATAATTACATTTATAATAACAATGAAAATATGTGGTTCATTGCAGAAACTTCAGAAAATACTACAAATTAAGAAATAAGAGATAAAGATCACCTAACATCACTCTTCAGTGGTGTTCACTTAATACCTTGCTATGATTCTATGTAAATATCTACTGTTCTTTCTTATAAATCATGCTCAGATTACATATATTTTTTAAACATTTTATTTAAATATAGCTAACATACTGTATTATATTAGTTTTAGGTATACACCCTAGTTATTCCACATTTATATACCTAAAGAAGTAACCACCATGAAAAGTCCAGTAATCTTACATTTTTTTATTGTTTTCTCTACCTCACATATATAATTAGCCTTTTCCTATGCTTTTACATTAGATTGTTAAACAAAATTTTCATTATTGCATAATAGTTCATAAATTGTAAAAACTTGAATGAAATATTTGTGTCCCACCACTAAAATTGCTGAGATTTCTTTGTTACAAGAGGAAAAAATGATTCTCCAAGCAACGAAGATACCTTACATTCTAAACCCTATATAACATTAACAGATGCTCTAATTTCTATCTTTTCAGAATATCTGGTATTAAACAAGACTATTGACAGTATAACAGGGACATTAGGCAGTACCTGGGTTTCTCATTTTTCTGAACTGCTAACTAATCCCAAACTGCCCGAATATACGAGTATTGCTTTGATACCATTACAAGAAAGAATCCTCAACACATTTATGAGCCTGAATTGGCAGAGGTTTTCATTGTTGTTGTTGTTTGTTTGTTTGTTTGTTTATCTGTAGTCACAAGAAACTGCTTTCCTAAAGCACTTGTGTGAAATAGAAGGATATGCATCTTTTAGGACTGACTGGGGAGGCTTCTAGTCTAAGTCATCAACTAAGGATTCCATATAACCTAGAGAAGGCTTTGAGAGCTCTCATCTGTTTCTGTCTCCTTGCAGTCTCCCCTTCTACAAATATAGCAAGGCCCCTCTTCTTCACCAATATTGAAGATCAAAGAGAATAAAATAAAGAAAATAATGATCTGAAAGTTTTCAAAAAGTTAATTTAAAACAGCTTGGAATGTATGAAGCCTGAAAGGCCAAAACATGGCAAAGTGTAGAAACCCACTTGGGGTTCAACTCTGAGCCTCTGTTTTCTCATCTGCAAAGGACCGATAGGAACCAGTAATGACTGAGATTTATCTCTATGCCAAACACTCTAAACATATGATTTAATTTCAGCCTCACAACTGTGGTAGAGATTGTCATCCTTAATAAATGAGGGGTTTAAGATTCAGAATGCTTGGAAATCATGTCTCAGGGGATGCAACTAGTAAGTCCCAACATAGCTCTCAGTGACCCCCAAACACAGCTTCTTCCATCTGTACATTAAATGTAGCTTATCTCACTGATAGCTATGAACACTAAAAGTTCAAGTGCTTATCAGTACATCTCAATAAACATTGGCTGAATTAAAGCAAATTATAGAGACTAAATATAAACAGTTAACTATTAAGGGAAAATCTATGTTGAGTTAAATTTGACAAACCTAGACACTGGCAATATTTAAATATCCTATAAATATGATAGTTATGAAGTACAGTAAGGAAGAAAAAATATTGTTGATATTATACCTGAAAAATCTTCATTATATTTTATATAAGAAATTTATATATTTTTGTGTTTTAAAATTATGTCACATTATTAAACTCTTGGATTAGTTTTAATAGCTACAGGCCAGTTATAAATGGCCTTGAGTATCAGAATTGATTTGTCTTTGGTTTGGGAGTGTGTGGGATACTATTCCATTTCATCTCCATTCAAGGACTTTGGTTGGTAGAGCCTTCATACATGACCATCACCATTAATAATGAAGGGGCAGGAGGCAAGGTGCCTTGAACCTTTGTTCCAGTAAATTCCCACCAAGAAGTGACACATGTCACATCTTACATTTTACAAGGGACAAAACAATAAAGCTTTACCATGTACTAGAAGAGGGAGAATTGAAAGTATTTTTGAACAGCACAAATATTTATCATAAATATTTTGAAAGAAAATGAGATTAGAGATAAGAAAATCAGTCTAGCAATTGATTAAATTCAACATGAAAGAGATAATGAGGATTTGAGTCAGGGGAATGGCTGAGAGGAGAAAATGAATGAAGGGAGTAGAAGCAATATGTCAAAGCAATACGCTACAGTACATGGACATTTCTTGGATAGAGATGGGAAAAAGTGAAACAAAATATAAAAGTTATCTATGTACCTAGAGTTTTGATAAAGTTTTGTGTTTTTTTTTCAAATTAGAAAGTGGTTTTAATTAATTTTATTGGTTTTTATTTTTAAAGTACTCAGATCAGAGCAAGGAAAATGCACAATTTATCCAAAAAGGTGTCTGCCAGGTCCATGCCTCAATATATATTAACAACAACAACAACAACAAAAGGTCAACTTTTGTAAAAATGAAACATTTCATTAAAAAGGTGTTAAGAAGAATGTAGTATTTAGGAGATGAATTCAGAAATTATGTTAACAAACTAAATTCTAAATCTCATTTCAAATACAAAAACAATAATCATCTCTAGTACCCTTCCAATAAATCTTTATTATTAACATGGTCTGAGCAAAGCACAATAATTTGAGGCAAAATAGTGGAATTGAAGTAAATGTATAGCCTAGAATTGACTTTTGGGACTATATTTCCTAAGTAAAACCACTGTATTAGTTCCTAACTAATATATTATTTAAGCTCAAAGGAGCAATGTGTTAGCAGTAAATATGTTCAAGAATTTAGAAGTGAATGATAATTGAACAACAAGCTGTATTAAATGTAATTTTTTCTTAGTAAAAGGGTATAGGAAGGTCTATGGTATTACTGTTAAAATTCTAATCTGATGACCTACTGAGTCCACATTTTCATACTCTGGTTAAAGTATTGCTTTACCACAGTGGAGAGGTTGTGAAACAAAGCATATTCTTTCTCATTTTGATATAATGGTTGTATGGATATGTTGGCATTTGTTTCTCTTCTGAGAATTACATCACAAGCCTCAATAGAACAAATTGGGATGTTGAGAAAATGAAAGTTCAACTTCATCTAATTTATGTAGTTACAGTTCTGGGTGTGCAAGAGTCTCCATATTTAAGTTGAATTATTAGTCACAGGAAAAGAACACATACTTACTTTCCTCCAAACGTTTCAGTGAATTTTTATAAAGTCATAAACCTGAAAGATACATTGGGAATTGATCTCCCTAAATATAAACTTTGGAATATCCTTGAACCATGGCAGACAAATAAATATCTATAAGGAAATATCATGACAGAATAGCCTACATTTTTTTCAACTAGTCATCAACTCTCTCATTGTCTACAAATTATGGCCAGCAAAGTTATAAAGGACATTATATATTTTTTAATTAAAAAAAATTACATATTTTAGATTTAATGAGCTATAAATCTCTACATTTCAAAATTAGTTTTTCTTCCAACTTTACTTGCTTTCTTCATTGTACAGTGATAGAGAATATTTAAGTAGATATTTATACACCCATAATTAAAAAATTTGTATTATTTTTAGTTCTGCCATTGCTCTTATACCAGACACAAAAATTTTCTATGTACTTTAATACCTTTGTCTAATAAGTGTATCTCCCCCCAAAAAATGTAAAAAAAAAAAAAATTATTGGAAAAACATAAGCAAACTTGTCCTTCTAAGTATCGAAAACCAAAAAACTCCCTTTCTTCAACTCCAGTATGTTTTTTTATATTAAACTTAAATTAAGAGTAAATGGACTGTTCTAAATGTATATGAAATAACAACTAAAGCATTGTTTTTAGATTAAAAGCTCTTCATGTTCTATTTTCAACTCCTAACAATTTGAAGTAGATAGAAAAGATATTACTTCAATATTTTAAAGACAAGAGAACAGAGGTTTTAAGAGATTAAGCAATATTTCCCAAATGCCACATTGCTAGTCTGATGGCTGCTTCAGAGCTCACTGTGATGCACTATCTGGTATATTTACCAATAAATCATGGTTTTTGAATATATCGTTACTGGCCAAATTGTGCTAGCTCTTTTAGTTATACAAGATATCTAAGATATGGCCACCAGTCTTATGAGTGTTAATATATTAGAGAGTCAAAACACTTGAATCCAAGGAGGAACAAATATAGCTGAAGACATACTGAATCAAAAGTCACACAAAATGAAGTCCACCTACTATCCATAGAAATTGAGGAAGAATCTATACGAGCTAGAACATTCAGAAATATGTCATGCCAAAGGGCAGTATTTAAAACTCATTATTTGGGTAGGGGAATGAAGTTAGGAGGTTTTCCAATTAGAGAGGGGAAGTATTTGCTAAAACACAGAGACAGGAATAGGTGTGTGTTCTCGAGACATTAAAGACTAGAGGATATATTATAGATGTGTGTTTGAGGCAAAGTCTGTAGATCAGAGAGAGCTGAAAAAATAAGTTGACAGATAAGGTAGTATAATACCATTGAGGTCTTAAAAGTGTTGTAGCAGAATTTGTTCTAGGTAAAACCTCTTGTAAAAGTTTCATTTACATTAGGTTAGCCACATTAGTCAGGCTAAAACACGTAATGTGTATTTGGAGTCAAAATGAAGTCAGGGTGTTGTAGCAATTTAAGCTCATTGAGATTAGTCTAGAATGGTATTTTATGGTAGTGAGGAGGAAGGAATATCCATATTTTGGTAAAAAGTGGATAAACAAGAACAATTTAAAGAGAGTTTGGAAGCTATTACATCTGGATGCTCAGAACAATGAAAGCAGAAGTTTCGTGGAGAATGTGGTTAAGAGCCACAAATGTCAGATGTAGAGGAGTTTGTGGACTGACAGAGAAATAAGTCAGAGCTGGTAAAAGAAAATTACACCCTGGATATACTTTAAAAGTTTATAATTATTTTTCAATAACAATATAGGATTGCAAGTGAGCATAAGCACAACCACTCAGAGGTATACTTATAATGTCCTATGTATATAGGGCTATATTTAAAAATTTGTTTGGACTATAAGTGTAGCAACATGATGAGCGAGATGTTTCTGTTGCCCTGAATTGATGAGTAAGATCCAAGTCTGAGATATAAGAATATAATCTGTACTCACCAACCTAAAGTGAACTTTAACCAATTGAAATCCCTTCTCCAGTTATTTTTTAAGTGGTGGCTGAACCCATTGCTCTCCTTAGTAATACTGCAAGCTCTTCCCTCTAGCTGCATAAGCAGGCACATAGAGAGAAGGGGAAGTTGGAATAAAATTGTCACCAAGTTGTAGTGAAGGGTTGTTTTCCCTCCCTTACCCTATGCCAATTGGGGTGGGGATGGGGGGATTTAAGACAAGTATTCATTGAGAGATGACTGGAAAAAAAGAAAAAGAAAGAGAGAGAGAGAGACAAAGAGAAAGAAAGAAAGAAAGAAACAAAGAAACAAAGAAAGAAAGAAAGAGAGGGGGGGAGGAAGGAAGGAAGGAAGGAAGGAAGGAAGGAAGGAAGGAAGGAAGGAAGAACTGATGTTTAATACCTATTTGGACATTAGCTTATGAAGTGGGTTATTGATCTTCCCCAGTATTGTCTTAAACAAGGAAGAAAGAGAGTGAGGAAGGGAGGTGGAAATGGATAGGTCAGAAAGAGGAGGCAGCTGTGGGAAGTCTGAACTACCAAAATGAGGAACCAAAAGAGGAAAGGTCTAATGGATCACTTGGAAAATAGTTAGCTATTCCTGAGCACTCTTACCCATTCCAAGTCCAAGATGGCAGTATAGGTATGAGTATACCAGCAAGGCTTTGTTGTGACTCTGAGGAGAGATTTCAAAGAAATCAAATTGGACTTGATCCCTCACATCAGGGAACTTTGCAATGGGAAGATCACACTACCCACACACAAGGCACCCC
>PVKE010021200.1:0-26751 GCA_004027555.1 Craseonycteris thonglongyai | reverse complement strand
CTTAAAAAAAAAAAAAAAAAGAATGATGGAATGAAACAAAAGCAGTTCTAAGAGGGAACTTCACAGCAGTACAAACCTCAAGAAACAAGAAAACAAAATATTTCAAATAAACATGCTAACACTTTACCAAAAATATTTCAAAAAGAAGAAAAAGCAAACCTAACATAAAGAGAAGAAATACAATATTTAGAATCAGAGTAAAAAATAATGAAATAAAAATGCAAAACAATAGGAAAAAACTAAGAACTGATGAGTTGATAATATATTTTAAAAAGAAAAGGTGAAAACCTTTTGCCAAACTCAAGATAATAAAAGACAGTCAAAATAATAAAATCGTAAATGAGAGAGGAAAAGTTACAACTGACACCAAAGAAATGCAAAGAATCATTAAATAATACTATGAACAATTATATGCCAACAGTTGTGACAATCTAGAAGAAAAAAGTAAATTTCTAGAAGTATGTACCTTTAATGGAGTGAACCAGGAAACAGAAAATATAAACAGACTACCGGTAATTAAGAATAATAAAATTCTACTTTGCTTTCCCCTGCCTCGGGAATCTGCATAGAGGACCCTTCTGCAGCCCCCAGTCTTCTCCAAAGGACGGTGTTGTTAAAAAGGGAAAGGTGTAGGGCTGGCAGCAGGGTTATTTCTCTTTGCATGTTTTATGTAATAAAGACGCCTTTTTTTTCTTTTCATCCAACCTCTGCCTTCTCTTGTCACTGGTGCCCTTGTAATAAATACTTATTCTATGACCCATCTCCTATGTCAGTATATTGATGGAATGGCACAGGCAGCATGAGCCTGGACTCAGTTTTCCTGTGGTAACAGTTTTGGTGACCTCAGCAGGACAATCTTGGGTACCTCCCGTAAGTCTTTTGGCTTGCTGGGGGTCTTGGGACTACCTGAGACTGGGAGGACTTCTTACTGCAAGACCAGCAGCTATGAGAGTTATTGCTCTCCAGAGACAGACTGATTAAGGCCCGTCCATCACTAGCACTTGTTTGTTCATTTAGGTTGGAGTAAGACTTCGCTTTGTTGTTCTGTATGGTTGTCGTTCTTCATTTTGTATGAATGTTGGCTTTTGGAGTAGAATGAAGTGTGATCTGGTACAGACCCCATGACTACACATGTTTGCCCCAATTATTTGTGTGTCTATGTTTTCTCCGGTTTTGATTTTAAGTGAATTATGATGTGAACTATGGCATGTTAGGAATTAGAGTCCCTGTGAGGGGTTGGGATTTCCATGACCATGATTATATCCTGGTGTTTCAGATGGAACGCATCTCAAAAGATGGAATAAGACAAGCAAACACCCAAGTGAAAGCAGTGGCCTTTTGGAGTTAGTTTCCCAACACCTTGGTCTAAATCAAGCAAAATTCACATTTTGTAGATCGATGTGTTTTGTGCACACATCTAGGAAAAATGTTTACACTGTGGCTGTGTCTGTATTTGTGCATCCATTTGTATATCCAATTTTCTTTTCTTGTTTGTACTACCATTTTTATTTCAGAGATCAGTAGTGAGATCTGAAATCTGGATCCCAACTGAAAGTACATTAGACTGGATATTAAGTGATTAGCAAATTTACAGTTACGGGTTACTAACAAAAAAGAAATTGGTGTTCTACTGTAATGATTTAGATTTGGGGGAATGTTGGTCACTCAATGGTTCTTTAAATTACTAAACTATCATACAATTGGAATTGTTCTCTTGAATCATGGGAAAATGAGATGAGATACCTTGTATGCAAGTGTTTATGAGTCTACATATATCAGATGTAAAAAAGGAGGGAACTACGCTAATAGTTCAGAGGCAATCACCTCAGTGCTGGAACCAACAGATGTTTCAGTGAAAAAATGTTAACGTTGTAGAAACTGGAAATCAATATCTGGGTCCCCTGAATGGCCTTCCTTTTGTGGGTGACAATAGAAAAGGCAAATGGAAGGGTCTCCCCTTCAAAGACCCATTTGGGCACCCAATTCAGCCAGGGAGCATCCCTATCAGACAGTCGCCTAATAAATAGAAAAAAAGCAAGAAGGCCTGAAGACTGACTGCTATTGGGCCTATGCCTCGTTTTCTCCTTTGGACTCACCGTATGAGGTCAATTTCTGTGGGACATTGAAGCCATGGATGGCTTTATTTGGGGTGTTAGCTCTGCAAAGCCCAGTCTCTATGCTCTGATGGCCATGGTGCCTGGGGACGAAAAATGATCTTCAGGCCTTGACTTGAAAGAATTCCTGTCTGAACCTCCAGATGCTATCCTGAGGGCTTACGGCCAGCAGCCGACTGCCAAGCTGGGTAGCCAAAGGAAAGTGAGGAGCCTGCCAGGATGGGTACAGCTGGTTCTCTATGGCTACTTGGTGTCTGATGCCCAGTGCCCAGCCCAGTACTCATAACAACAAGTCCAGGAGGGGGAATCCCAGGATTATGCTCAGGGCAGTTTTTCTCTTCTGTGGAAGGGGGTAGAAACCCTGGTGGAGCGGCAAGCTGCACATTTTGCTTGACCGAAGGCCTTGAGCTGTCCAGTACTGTTGGGGGATGGCAGTACCCCTTGTGAAGTTCCCCGCTTGTTTTCTCTAGCAGCCTGTTGAATGATAGCTGCCCATCAGCTACCCGACACCACTGGGCATGGTCTGAGCGACATACATGCTGATGGACTCAATGCTAGTCTGGCTTCTGTGTTTTTTCTTGGAGGCTACAGTACCTCAGCAGCTGCAGGGTGGTGTTTGTAGGGAGTCTTTTGAGCAGCAGTACTCTTTGGTTTGGGTGCAATTTCAGGGAATTCATGCTAATACTGTGGCAGTTTATGACATCACCCACGGCTGTCAGGTACCTGGTTTGCCTGACCTGACCCAGCTGGTAGAAAGTTGCAAAGCTGCTGTTGACAGAGCTGACTGACTACCTGGGGATGACTGTGTCCTATGCCAGTGACTTGGTCAGTAGTTTCTATGGTTTGGGGCACAATACCAAGACCTGTGCCATCTCTGAGCCCCTCTATCAGTGAGGGCTGGGCAAAGCCAGGAACCTCCTGAGGTGCCTCCTGAGATGTTGCACAAGTGCTTCCTGCTACATGCAGAGAGTTGGAAGAAATTGGGTAAACAGGCCCAGAGTTACTGTGTGGCTGGCAGTCTGGCAGCTATGTGGCCCCAAACCCATGGCTGAGCCAATCACCAGAAAGGTCTGGGACAAGAAGAATGCTGCCAGACCTGGAAACAAGGAGCTGGCTCTGAGGACTCTGGGACCCAGACACGCTGGTTCTCTTACTCAGGCAGGAATGGCAGGACCCCAAGAGAGTGTGGGTCGACAAGGGGCAGGAATGGTGAGACATTGCATGTGACTTGCTGGAGCTGAGCCTCAAAGAGACAACAGCTGGGGCCCGGGCTTGAGCTATTCTTCCAGGCTCAGCGTGCTCTAAGCTTCCGTCTGCTCTGAAAGGTCTCAGAGGTCTAGAGGGTGATGAAACACCTGGTGCAGCTGGCTCCCTAGGCTGGCTTGGGCAGGCCAACCTTCATGTCTCTTCCATTGTGTTTAAGGAAGTCTCCCTTGCTGGGGGCAAGCCTGGGGTTCCCAATGCCTCTAGCCCACACCAGAGGGCCCAGATCCACTTGGAAGTGAGCTTCAATGATGACAGTGGCTTGGAAGACCCAGTGGAGTCAAGGCTTGTAGAGGAGCACGGGTGATATACTGGACAGGTTTCAAGCTGAGTTAGAGAAGCTCCACAGGAAAAGCCAGGGCAACAAGAACTCCCAGAAGTACTTGGACAAGGACCTGCGAGACATGTGTCTAGATGGCCAAAGTCCACAGGCAGATTCAGAATGAGTTGGGAACAAATGCCGAAGTCCTTTCACAAAATGCAGAAGGTGAAACTGGACTGCAGGTACCTGTGTGCTGTGCTGAAGAAATGCCAGATGGAGCAAAGGAGCTGAAGAGACGGAACACTGCTTCCCGGGGCTGATGCTGGGCCTGGCTAGGAAGGGCCCAAGCTTGAAGACTGATGTGGTGGCTGTCCCAGGTAGTGCTCCTGGGCACACTGCCCTCAGTGGCAGGAGCCAGAGGCCAAGAAGGTAGGATCAGGACACTGTGAAGAGCTGGGCTCCAAGATTGTGAGGAGTATCCCTGAGAAAGGACTGACTGACCACCAAGTGGGAATGAGCTCTGATACCTTCAGAGGCACTAGTGGAAGCCTTAACCTCAGGTGGAAAGACATTGGCTCCAGGGTCCCACACAGCCATACAAACAACAAGGCGTTGAATTGGGATTCCAGCAAAGGGGAGCTGCCTGCCATGCACCCAGATAAAGAGAATTCTTAGGAGTACATGGTTCTGATCCCCAATGGGGTGACTGTTTATATTGGTCACCCTCCAGCCTTGAATGATTCTCACCACTCTCCTGCTGATCCTGGCAGAAGTATAGTGGGAAGCTCATTTGAAGTGGGACTGGGCACTTCCTATTGCCTTGCTCTAAATGAGGGTCACACCCAGAAGTGGGCTTGAATTGGGCCCTTTTGAAATAGTTTATGGTAGACTCTTCCAGATCCCTGTTTCAAGAGTTTCCCTTTGGATTTGAAATGAAAGTTGAGGAGTGGGCACTATAAACATTTAGGCAAACACTAACCATGTTGCATGAGTTTGCTCATTACAAGTCCATCTATATGTCCAAGCCTTGGATCCGCTACACCTGGAATAAACGAACACCACCTGAGGAAGACTCAGACCTGCTGCTGAGGTTGAAGCTGAGGGACAACGCTGGACCTGCATTCCTGAAGATTTGAAAGATCTCTTTCAGAAAAGAATAGCAGCACCCAATGCGAATTGACAAAATTACTTATACTTTTTTACTTTATATTATATGTGCTCTAAGGAAGTTCTAAGGTCTAGAAATACATTTGTGAAGGAACTGAAAAGAAGTGGTTTATCCTAAAGATGGTTATTTCTGAATGAAGGAAAACAGACAAACCAAGAGGCATGGAAAAAATTACAGGAGGTTTCTGGGGAGAAATCTTGAGATATAGAGAGTTGTGGAAGTTTTGAACTTGAAACTTTAGTTCTTGATTATAGTTATTTCTGCCTATTTGTATACATCTAGAATCCTCTGTTCTGCATTGTTGGTCTATGTGCCACAGTGCTGGTTGATGTACAAGCTGATGTGAGAGTGTGTCTCTGTCGTGTTGCACTCGTGTGACTTAGAAGAGGTCGTCTACATTGCTGGTTGGTGTACCCACTAATGTAAGGGCATGTCTCCACCGTAAGTGGCTTGTGTGACCTAATAGAACGTTGTCTGTAGGACTGGTTGACACAAAACAGAATTCTAACTAGTTGTTATCCTCTCCCCCTATTTGAAATTCTGTTCTTGTCTTACATTTTGATTTTATTTCCATTTTGAAAGGAAATTGAGGTTTCTAAGAGTTAAAACTTCACAGGAATCTGGAAAGAAGTCACATGGTATGGAGATAAACTTTTGGTAGCCAATGTGAAAGGTAAGTATTTTTCTCTGTATACATTTCTGGTTATATATTCTAAGCTTGGTAAATGTGTCTCCTCCTGAATACACGTATGCCAACCTGTGTAACGATGCTAGTCTTAGGACACCACAAACACCACCTTCCAGGAAAAGCCAATGGACCCAGACTTTGCAAGATCCTACCCCCTCCTGTGAAGGCTTCCCTTTAGTCTTGACCCCTTGTTTGTTCTCCAAGCCCTGGGATTGGTAGGATTATGTCTCAGACCTGCAGTAAATGACTGTGAAAGAATGAGACCTTGGCCCACAGCGTCTAGCTTGTAAAGGGGGGAAATGTAGTAGAGTGAAGAAGGGAGGGACTGCTAAAGGAGGAGGCTGCCCAGGGCAGCAGTAAACAAGTGGGCACAGCACCACCCCACGGACCCCCCTTCATCTCCCTTCTGTTTTGTAGGAAGCTGGCAGGGGGTGGGGAGGTGGGGGTGTGAGGGAGGGCTGATGGATGTATGCATAATTAGTGCTAATGGACAGCAAATGACAAGAACTGAAGCACTGCAGGTTGGCAGATGTGGGTAATTAGCAGTAATAGGCTATGACTGACGGAAGAAGGAGACCCCCTCCTGTCAATTGTGGTAGGGGATATAAATACGGAAGGAAAGGGAAAGCTTAGGCTGCAAAGTTTGTTTGTTTGTTTGTTTTATGGAGAGCTCTTGTTCTGAATGGAGAGAGGCCACGGAGGTTTTGCAGAGGGCAGTTGGTCAGGGAGAAGAGGTTTTGCAGAGGGCGCTTGGTCAGGGAGAAGCAGCTGGCTCAACCCTCTAAGCACAGCACGGCTCTGGTGCTGGCCCTGAGAGCGTGGCCACGGATCATAGGCAGACCTCTGGCAGTGAGGGGCAGCACACACTCGGTGCTGGGAGGGCTGGGATCGCGGGGACGGAAGACAAGAGGTGACCCCTCTGAATCTGTGGAGGTCAGAGGTCCACTGGAAGGACTAAGCCTGTGCATCCCAGGAGACGGTGAATGAAGGGAGGGCACAGACCGGTGTGTCCTCTCTGCTTGTGCCTTTTTGGACTTTGCTCCACACTACCTCAGGGATCTGCATGGAGGACCCTTCTGAGGCCACCTGTGTTCTCCAAAGGACAGTATTGTTAAAAGGGAGGTCCCCAGGTACAGTGTAGGACAGGTCTGCGGGTGGCAGCAGGGTTATTCCTCTTTGCATGTTTTACGGAGCTTTGGGATAAAGACTCTTTTCCTTTCTTCCACCCATCCTCCACCTTCTCTGGTCACCGGTGCCCTGGTAGTAAACGCTTATTCTATTAACTGACTCCTGTGTCTGTCTATTGGCTGCGGCGCAGACAGCACAAGCCTGGACTCAGTTTCCCTCTGATAATACTAAAACACGAATTCAGTAAAGTTGCAGATTATAGAATAAATAAACAGAAATTCGTTGTGTTTCTATACACAAATATTGAATGATCAGAAAAAAAAAATAGGAAAACAGTCTACTTAAAATTGCATCAAAAAGCATAAAATGCTTAGGAATAAACTTAAACACAGAGGTGAAACACTTGTACTCTGATAACTATAAGACACTTAAGAGAGAAATTGAAAAAGATGCAAATAAATATAAAGATATACCATGCTGATAGATTGAAAACTATAATATGTTAAAATTTTCTTTCTACCTAAAGCAGTATGCAGATTCAATACAATCCCTATTAATATATCAGTGACATTCTCCTTAGTACTAGAAAAAATTAATCCACCGAAGTGGGGGTGAGTGGAACAACTTGAGAAAGAACAAAGTGAATGGCATCATACTTTCTGATATCAAAATATACTACAAAGAAACAATAATTAAAACAGCATGATACTAGCTTGACTATATATATATGAATATATATATAAGCCAGTTTTATATATATATATATGTATATAAAAAAATATATATATATATATGAAAAAGATTCGAGAGCTCAGAAGTAAGCCCACAATTATATGGTCAATTAATCTATGACAAAGCTACAAAGAGTGCAGTGGGGTAAAGAGTATCTTTAATAAATGGTGTTGGAAAAACTGGGTATATAAATGCCCAAAATTAAATTACACCTCTTTCTTACACTGTTACACTGTATACAAAAATAAACTCAAAATGAATGAAAGACTTAAATGTAAGATCCTAAACCACAAAACTCTTAGAAGAAAACACAAGCAGAAAACTTTTGATGTTGCTCTTAGCAATATCTTTTGAATATATCCCCTTGGGCATGGGCAACAAAAGAAAAATAAAAAGAGAGACTAAATATAATTAAAAAGTTTTCACACAGCAAAGGAAGCCATCAACAAAACAAAAAGTCAACCTTCTAATTAGAAGATATTAGCAAATGATACATTTGAAAGAATATTAATACCCAAAATATATTTTTTTAAAAATCGCAAGCTTAGTACCAAAACCAATCAAACAAATAAATAAATTTCATTAAAAGCAGGCAGAGGGGGAAGCTGGGATGGCTCAGTGGGCTAAGCACTCACTTTGCAGCCCCGGGGACCGAGGGACCCATGTGCTGAACTGGGGAGTGCCCCCAGTTCAGTTCTCTCTCTGTCTCTGTATCTCTCTCTCTCTCTCTGTCAAAGACAATAAATAAATAAATAAATAAATAAAAATAAAGTTAAAAAAAAAAAATAGGCAGAGGACCTGAATAGACATTTCTCCACAGAGGACATACACATGGTCAATATTACTAATCATTAGATAAAATTAAACAACCAGCTATCACCTCACACCTGTCACAATGGTAATCATCAAAAAGTCAACAAACAGTAAATGTTGGTGAGGATGTGCAGAAAAAGCGACCCCATACCTTATTAATGGATTGTGAATTGGTACAACCATTATAGAAAACAGTATGAAAATTTCTCATAAATTAAAAATAGAGCTGCCACATGACTCAGTAATTCCACTTTTCGAGATTTATCTGAAGAAAACAAAAACACTAATTAAAAAAGATATATGCACCCCAATCAATGTTCATTGCAACATTATTTACAATAACCAGAGATATAGAAGCAATCTAGGTATCCATTCATAGATGAATAAATAAAAATGTGGTAGATGATAGATGATGATAGATAGATGACAGATGATGATGATATAGATAGATGATAAATAGATTGATAGGCCCACCCAAGTAATATCGTTCTGCAATAAAAAAATAAAACCTTGCTATTTGTGAGAACATAAATGACTAATTGCTCAGACTGAGCCTATAATACATAGCAGACAGTTACTTTTAAAATGAATAACATCTGAGACTTTATTCAATTTCTAGCAAACCAATATTATAAAATTTCCTATAAATTATATCATTTAAAAAATGAATATATCCTTGTTAAGAAATATACCGTAAGTGAAAATTGTTTGACTGTTTTACAGCAATCTAAATACAATATAAGATTGGTATCTTGGTATCTGAAAGCAATAATTTTTCCATATGCATTTTTATATGATTCATTTTAAGTTGATGGTTAATTTTTTTAAAAATGAGTTTTGGAGAAGCCAGGATGGCTCAGTGGGCTAAGCGCTCACTTTGCAGCACTAGGGACTGAGGATCAAATCCCGGCCCCGGCCTGTGCGGACCCATGTGCTGAACTGGGGAGTTCC
Organism: Craseonycteris thonglongyai; assembly: GCA_004027555.1. NCBI lineage: Eukaryota > Metazoa > Chordata > Mammalia > Chiroptera > Craseonycteridae > Craseonycteris > Craseonycteris thonglongyai. The sequence continues at coordinate 17,632 of PVKE010021200.1, read as the reverse complement.
CCCAGTTCAGTTCTCTCTTTCTCTTTCTCTCTGTATCTCTCTCTCTCTCTCATTCTCTCTCTCTGTCAAAAATAAATAAAAAATAAATAACTAAATAAATAAATCTTCAAAAAGAAAAAGAGTTTTAATAAAAGTTGTTTTTTAGGGGAAGCCGGGATGGCTCAGTGGGTTAAGTGCTCACTTTGCAGCCCCGGGGACCGAGGGTCAAATCCCGGCCCGTCTGGACCCATATGCTGAACTGGGGAGTGCCCCCAGTTCAGTTCTCACTGAGGCAAGACCCTGGCCCAGTTCCTGCCCTGTGCAGCCCCAAGCCCACCTGTGGAATGAAACTATGTGGAAAAACTGATGATGTGCAACTATGGAGACAGTTCTGGGCCCTCCCTCTTCTCTCTGTCTCTGTCTCTGTATCTCACTCTCTCTATCAAAAACAATACAAAGAAATCTTTAAAAATAAATAAATAAAAGTTGTTTTCAAACACTAAAAAAATAAAATAAAATGAATGACCTAGAGGGTATTATGCTAAATGAAATATGTTGGCCAGAGAAAGAAAAAAACACAATTTCACTTATATATGGAATCAAAAAAAGAGATATAAAATAAATAAAACAAATATAAAATAGACATAGACCCATAGACAGAAAACATGCTGGTGGTTGCCGAAAAGGAGGGGTGCTAGAGGAAAGAAAAACAAAATTCTTTGTTAGGCTGAAATATAGTGATACTGATTGAAATTAGAAAAAATACATTGTCCAATCTGATTAGCCAATATTAATTAAAAAACTCAACAAGGGGAAGCCGGGATGGCTCAGTGGGTTAAGCGCTCACTTTGCAGCGCCGGGGACCGGGGATCAAATCCCGGCCCCAGCCCGTGTGGAACCATGTGCTGAACTGGGAGCTCCCCCAGTTCAGTTATCTCTCTGTCTCTGTCGCTCTCTCTGTCTCTCTCTCTCTCTGTCAAAAAACAATAAAAATAAATAAATAAATATTAAAAAACTCAACAAGAAATTTTGAAAATAATAAAATGAAAGAAAGGCAGTATGTGAGAAAGAAGCAGACATATATGATCCAGAGGTGAGTATTCCAGGGAGAGAAAGAGCAAGTGCTAAGGCTCTGAGGTAGGATTAAGCTGCATAATCAGGTTACAGGGGGCATGTTCCGGAAATGGAAGATTTTTTCTTCTTCCACTTGTCACTAATGAGGACTATTGTTGCTTATGCGGGAGAAAGGCTTAAGGCTGGATCCAGCAGAAGGACACCTATTCCATCTGGAGTCATGGTGCCATTCATCACTCCAGCGGTTGGTCGCCTTACTCTCTGCCGAGCAGAGGTCAGTTCTGCAAGCTTGCACCAGTTCAGCTCCTCTCTCCCTGGAGGACCTATATAATGCATACCACAATTTGGTTTCATTTTTTAAATTACAGAGATGATCTTTCATTGCGTTAATTATAAATAAAAATCATGAAATTGCATAAGAAATATTCTGTAAGGAATGACTCGCAGAATGTTTCTAAGGGGAGAAAAGACAAACAGAATGGCTAGAGTAAAAGAGCAAGGCATTTTAGTTGATATTAACTGACTTTTCTTTATTTCCCAGAAGATCACATTCGATACTCTTTTTGCATTTGGATGGCTTATAGTGGTGGGTGTTTGCTATAGAAAAATGATCACTTTATCTGCTACTCTTCCAGCCAAGTCAGTGCAGTTGAAGACAATAAGGAAGACAAATGCAAAACTACCTGAGGCCCTGCTCTCTGGTAAAGTGCAGGGTCTGGTAAATGACATTAAACAGAAAGCATAAGGGTGTCCTCTAATTCTGATAAAATGGTGGGTTCCTTTCCTTTCCTTAAGCTCTACTGTTCCTGCCTCTTTGGGAGGACGATGGCTAAAGGATACGTGATGATGTTCAAGGCAACAAAACCCAGTGTATTTTAGGTCACATTTACGCCTGGGGGAGCCACTCATATTTTAAGTTTGAAAAAGTTGACTGGGGGAGTTGATGGTGCTTCAAGAAACTGTTTTCTTTTGTTTCCCTCTCCACAGGTTTTCCTTTTCAGAGTCCTGCACATATTATCCGACTTACACAATCATATCAAAAATGCCCACCAGCCAGCAACTTAGGGGACTGTTTATCAGGGATATTGACACACTTACTAAACACTTATTGTTAAAATGCTGTGCTTCTTGAAGGGACACTAATACTCAGCCTGCTAGGCTCTGGGGCAATATATGGGTACAAAGAGTGTAGTTAATATCTCAATTGGTTTATACTGAAAAATAGCTCCTGCATTCCAATCCAAATCCAGCCAAGAAGGCATGGGTGGGAGAGGGAGTCACAGATACCGGTAAGCATTCAATAAACATGCTCTTTATCTTTTGCCATGAAACATTTCATACATTTTGTATATACAGTTAATCAGTTAAATATTTCTCATTTCTACCCGCTAAGACATTTTGGGTCCCTGCTTGCTTTCGGACTGATCCCGCTGCCTTAGTTTATGGCTGGGACTACAAAGATGACCAAGAACACATTTCTGCCTCTAGGGATACACAGTCTCTATTAACAAACAGGCCAGGCCTGAGAAGGGCCCAGGGTGTGTGGTCTGCTCCTGCCTGATGGTCAAGTAGCTGCCCATAGTGGACAGAAAATAAAAGTCAGAACAGTTATTACCCTCAAATGTGTTAGAGCTGAGACATTCACGTTCTGTTACAGAGTCAAAAGTATTATCAGAGGAAAGAGAATAAGAAAGTTTTGTTACTGTACAAACCCTGGACAGTATGAGTGAGGGTGCAAGACTAGAAGAAAAGAGGGCATATTCAGTGAACTTTAGAACAGAGACCAGGAATGGCTGAGAAGAAGGAAGTCATGCTCATATTGTTACTGAATAGAAAATGGGGTCCCACTCCCCACCACTGTAGGAAAATTCCAGAGGGACAGAGTGGGTGAAAAAGGAAAGGAACCTTAATTCAAAAGCTACGCAATGTTGGAAGAAAGGTAGATTTCTGCCTTAGAACCCACTTCCTCTAAAACACTCAAAAAAACCAAACAAACAAACAAAAAAAGACTCTGGCATCCTATGCTGGACCAGTCCAAGCCTAGGCTACTCATGGAGTTCTTTCTCTTTTTTCAAAAATACTGTCCTTTTGGAAAACACGGGCTACTACAGCACAGTCCTCAAGGCTGGTTCCCGAGGAAGTGTAAAAAAGCCAGTCTCCACCCACCTTCTGTTTAAATCTCCCCCACCATTATCCCACGCATTTCAGAAACATTCATCATTCCAGCCAATGCCACTTAGACTAGCAGATCTTTACCTTCCCTTGGCTCTATGCTTCAGAAAGAAGTAGGAGGGCTTTTCCTCTATCAATCACGCTTGGGTCCACCAGGCCACAGCATTTCCTCCTGAGGAGTTTGGGAGATCATACTCCTCACCTCCCTGTTTGTGGTTGCCTCAGGTGACCTCTTCCTATGACCCCTCCTACTTCTCTCCGCATCATGCCAGTATCAAATCCCTCCTGGTCACTTGGAATCTTACAAAGGCAAGTGGGTGAAGCTCTCATTTCTCTGTAGCTATTTTCTGCTGGCAAAGGGCACAGTTCTACCTATATCTAAGTCCAGAGAACAAAAACAGGGCTCGAGAATGAAGGAAAGACTTCATGCTAGGGAGGAGGATCTGGCAAAGTAGACACCAGTTGGCTGTTATCAGGGTGGCATGCATGACGTGCAAAGCACAGCACCACTGAACAGGTTGGCATCCCTGTATTCTAGAGGAGACAAGTTTGGCAAGAAGTTTAGCAAGCGTAATCAGAACCATAAAAAGTGTAGAGAGAAAAATACAAAGCACAAAGAAAAATTCTTGTCCTTCAAATGATCCACCTAAATCGCATCACAATGCTTTAATGCCTTCTGTTAGTAAAACCATACAACTTCTTACTTTCCAACTTAATGTGAAGTTTTAACTCTCAGAAACCTCAGTTTCCTTCCAAAACTGAAACAAAACAAATTCTAAAGCTAAGACAACGTTCCTATTTAATGAGAAGGAGAGGGAGAGGAAGAGGGAGAGGGAGAGGGAGAGGGAGAAGGAGAAGGAGAAGGAGAAGAAGGAGAAGAAGCAAGTAGCGTTTGCCTTAGAATCTGTCTCACACAAACCAGTACACCAGCCGGATTCACGGATGACCTGAAATGGGTCAGAGCAGTGCAAACAGCAGAGGCCCACTCTCTCACCAGCCGGTATACTAACCAAACCACAGCACAATGCCCTAAAGGGCTGAGACAGAGGATTCTCGATGAACCCAAAATAGCAAAGTTCAAACCAAGTCCCCAAAAGATAAAAAAATTAGTAAAGAATGACTAACCAAGAACTGAGTTTTCTTTCAGTTGAAAACTTTCACAATCTTCTATAATATATATCTTTAAATCTTTGTGCATACCCTTGATACTTATTATTTTGTAAAATGTTTTCCATTTTTTTCTCATAAGCCTTCTGCAACTTCTCCAGTCCCTCTTTGTCTCTTCTCACTCCTGTAGGAATAACCATCTTTAGGGCCAACTACTTTCTTTCAGTTTCTTCAGAAATGTATTTTCATACTTAATACCTACCTTAAAACACACACATAATATCCAATGACATAAAGTAAAGGGAACATTGTCACTTTGTATTGCAGGCCGCTGTCCTTTTGTGAAAGAGCAATATTCAAAAGGAGCTTCTCTGTCCCTTCTGGGTGGCATTAAACTCGTTCAGAGAACACTCAGATTGGACGATGGGACGCTGCTCAGTGACTGGGCAGTATCTTTTCCAGCTGGGTGAGCAGGAAGGTATTGCCCACTGTTCTATACTGGGGAGTGGCCAGGGACAACACACACACAGTCACCCGACTGAGGATCAGAGCCAGACGCTCCTGGAAATGCCTTAGGCTCGGGGCAATGGCCACACACTGAAGTTCTGAAGGAAAAGAGTCTCTGAATGTGGGCCAGGGAGTCGCCCCCAGGCCTCTCCTGGAGGGTCATCCCTGCAGCTGCTCTGCTATTTTGAAGAATCCTCAGTGCTTCTGGGTCTTGCATAGTGTCTGTGGAGGTAGGTGAGCAGCTGGTGCTGACAGGTGATGGAGGAAAGCAGTGGCATAGGCTCCTGGTGGCCCAGGCACAAGGACAGCAAGTGGCAGAGGTGAATGTAGAGCCCACTAGGAGGGCAGTGCCTGACTGCACAGAAAGCAACGCTCAGTGAGTCGCAGGTGGAATCCAGGGCAGAGATGCCGATGGATACAGAGGCCAAGTGGTGTCAGAACTGGGAACCAATATCCTTGTCTCCTCATCTGGGCACAGGACAGGCAGCTCCTCATTGCTGGAATCCCATCACCACACCTCACATTCTCCGGGGCTGTGTCCAGCCCTGGAGCTGCTGTCTTCCAGGCTGAGGTAAAGTCTTCTCCATCAGAGCTACTGTGGATCTCAAAGCTCATTTCCATCTGGTTGTCAGTCAGTGCTTCCTCATGGATGGTCCTCACAATGTCGGGGTCCAGCTCCTCACAATGTCGGGGTCCAGCTCCTCACAATGTCCTGCCACCATTTTGGCCTTATGGCTCCTGGCTCTGAGGCCAGAGTGCCCAGGAGCACTGCCTGGGATAGCTACCACATCATTCTTCAAGTGTGGCTCCTTCCTAACCTGGCATTGGGCTCAGCCCCAAGAAGTAGTTTCCCACCACTTGGTCCCCTCTGCAAGCCATGTCTCAGCTGGGAACATATAAGCACAACCTGAACCCACAGCTCAATTGCTCCAAACAAACGTTCATACACAAATATTCTGCCAACCAATCTCACAAACAGTGGCCCCCAAACAATGGACCCCCAAACTCAGCCAGTCCTTACTTAGATCCCTGTTCATAGCCCCGAAACTTGAATGATCCTCACCCTTTCTTAAAGCCTATCTTTTTCCCAGATCCATTTGGGGTCCCCCTGCTAGGTGTGTTTAGGTAGCCCGTGCCTCAAGCAGATGTGCAGAGAAATGCCTGGGGACTGGGACACCCCACAGTCCCACTCGTGGGGTTGAGCAGCTAGGCAGCTAGAGTCCCACCTGAGGTGCCATTTCTGTGACTGAACAGAAAGTGAGGTCCTGCGATCCACCACCATACGGCAAATTCTGAAACCACAGGTTTAGTGAAAAAGAAAATGACTTTGTATTCAAAAGAGACTCCATTTGGGAAGAATGTCAGGCTTCTGCCTCAAAGCCTGCTACCTCAAAAACACCCAAAGAAATATAACCCTGTCACCCTCTGTCAGACCAGAACAGTGCTAGGCTATGCCTAGAAATCTTTCTCCCTTTTTAAAAATGCCACACAGGCCGCCTCAGCACAGTCCTAGGTTGATTCCCAAGGAAGCAAGGAAGAGGGCCAGTCTTCACTCTTCTTCCTTCTAAATCTCCAGAAGCTTCCAACATACCAGCCAATCTTGTCTTAGACTGGCAGATCTACACTCTCTTCTGCAGCCATAATGTGGAAAGTAGTAGGAGGGTCTCTTCCTTCACCAGTCATGCTCATGCCTGCCAGCCCATGGAGCCACCTCCCAAGGTAGAGAGCTCTTTATTGCACATCACCCTATTCTTTATGGTTGCCACAGGCAGCCTCCCCTTACTGTCCCTTCCTTTTTCTCCTGGCATCACGGTAGTATCGATATGACACCTAAACAGATACTTACTGCACAGTAGAATCATCATCAGAGGACTTACACAACTCCTGACACCCAGGCTGCACACAGACTGTTTCAGTCAGGATCTCAGTGTAGAGCCCAGGCATGCTTAACGTTCTCAAGTATAGCCACGACTGAAAACCTGTGCACTAGAAGGCCATAGTGGTGGACCCACCCATACAGCTACTACTGGCATTCAGCTAGCCTGCTTTCTTGCCCCAAGCCCCAGGGGTCTGACCAGATTTTGTTGTTGTAGTTTTCCTCCTAGGAAGCACCTTTACTTACTCTAACACGGGAATACCCATTCCTGCCAAACTGGAACATTTTCCTTTGCTTCTCCTATAGCACATCAATTGTTTTAATTATATAGATGTAGACAACAAACAGTAAGTTATGGTGGCAAGTTAATAAGTATACATATGCTACAAGGCTTTCGGATCCAGAAACCCAGTCTAGGTATTATACAAAATGCTTTCTTTCTTTCTTTCTTTCTTTCTTTCTTTCTTTCTTTCTTTCTTTCTTTCTTTCTTTCTTTCTTTCTTTCTTCTTTCTTTTTTTGCCTAATTTCACTGAATCTTCACAATCACTCTATGTGGTTGAAATCTGTTCACTTCATTTTACAGATGGAAAAACAAAAACTTAGAAAAGTTAATTAACTTGCAAAGATCATTTGTCACATTTGTGATAAAGATTGGGCATAAGCGAGGTCTGTGTGATTAGAGCCCTAATCTAATTAACCTAATTACAGCATTATAACTGGTCTTAGCTTGTTTTAAACAAGACCCAGAACCAAGGTATAAACCTTGAATACACCATGTAAGAACAACACTTGTTTTTAATTGTTTAACAGAGAGTGAGACAGAGAGAGAAGTGGGGAGGGACCAGAGCAGTCTCCACAGCCATACATCATCAGTTTTTGACATGGTTTTATTCCAAGCAGGTAGATGTGGGGCCACACAGGGTGGAAACCAGGTCAGGGGCCTCCTTCATGGAAAGCACAGCCTGGGCAGGAACCAAACTTAGGGCCTCCCACAAAGAAGTATGCCCCAGTTCAGCATATGGATCCACACAGGTCAAGGCTGGGACTCAATCCCTGGACCTTGTGCTTACTTAACATGCTGAACCCTTCCAGCATCTCCAAACCACTTTTGAAATATCACTCACAAGTAACACTGGTGGACCCTTCATTGCTAACTCTTAAAACTCCACTCCAAATTCTGAATCTGGAAAGACAGGTCTGAGCCCTGCCTCCTATCTCCTTACCAAATGTCCCACAAATAAAACTTCTTTCTTCTAGCGAAAGCCAATGTTATGCTTCCATGTTCATGAGGAAGTGAACTGTTGTTTGGTAAAGATAGGACACAATCATGTGGAGATATAATAGAGTCAAGTAAAAGCCATTTCTACTCATAATTATCCTTTTGAAACTGAGGCTCAAGTCTCAACCCAACACAAACTTCTGACACCAACTCTCAAGTTCCTCGTCATTCTACACTACTGCCTCTTTCCCTAGCTGCCTTTGTCTTTGAGGTTGAAGCCTGAATTTGGCAGAGCAGAGATAGTGAAAGGTATCATGGGTTAGGGTATCAAAATCAGAGTCCTTCAAATGCAAATGGCTTGACCTTGGTGAGTTACTTCTTTATGTCTCTGAGCCTTCCTGCTCCTATACACAGTAAGGATTTTTATTAAAGCGTGGTAAATAAAAACTGGAGAAGAAGAATGTAAAATGTTTGTTAAAATGCAAGTGTGTAACAGCCTCCTACAGATGGGAGTGAATGGGAGCGTGGACGGTGGGCCCTTCTCAGATGTCCTCCTCCAGTACACCGCAGAGCTCTGCCCTGGCTGCGGGCTGCTCTGAGGCCGTCTCCCATAGGACTGTAATGAAAGCATGTACACACCTCAGTCCTGGATCAAAAAAGGGACTTGACCCCAGAGCCCTCACCGCCATCACAGAGGCCAGGCCGACTCGGTATCATTGCCACTTTTGTCATGGTGCTGCTTTGGGCCTGGCTCCCTTGCACTTCCACTTGTGTCACTTTATCTGCTTCCTGACTTGCTGTTAACACTGGGTTACCAAGCATGAAAAAATTGCTTTTACAGAGTAATCTCTCTGAAGTAAACATGAGAAATTCATACCCAGGGGGAAGACAGGAATTTCAGTGTAGAAGATTTGTAGCTGTTCCTTCAATCCCTCAAAGGCCTGGATGCAATGGGAGGGGCCACCATCCTTCAAAGGCCTGGGACAACCCCTGAAGATTGTGTCCACATGCTCTGAGAGGTGTAAAGTGACAGGCAAACTTGGCCTTCCTTCACATACTCAGCGCTTAATGAGAAATCAACGGTGTCATTTTTATCTAAAATAAACTCACACATGCACATTTACACTTTCCCCTCACCACAAACACAAATACAAGATTTTATTATAATTAAGATAAAATGTAAGGCTTACACAAATTTCACAGCTGGAGTGTGTTGTTCATGATAAAGACTTCATGCCCCACTTGTTTGCATTCAGTTGCCTCTGACTTGAAGAATGTAAGGTACGAATGTCTCAGCAGCCTCAGGAAGGCTGTAAGGAGGCAGAGACCCAGGAGGCAAGGAAAGAAAATCTATTATCTCAGGTCAAGTTCCAGCTCTGTAACCAGAGAGCTGTGTAAACACCAGCTTTCCCACATGTAAAGAGAAATGCTCTGCTGGCTATTCCATTTGCTTCTCCACCCTCCATCCATATTTGTATATTTTCTGTCCCATTTTGGATAACACAGCTTAGGACAGCAGAGGGACACTACCATCCATCTCCTCCATTCTTCCTGTGGCATCTGGGCAGTGATTGCATTTCTCTCTGGCCTGAGCTCCTACAGGGAACTCTCTTTTACAGTCATAAGCCCTTGCTGAATTCCAGAACCACTTCCTCTTTCACGTCTTCCTGCTGGAGCTTCCCCCTTCCTCACAGGCTCCCTTAGCCCGGTCCACAGCATCTGCCCCTTACCTGTCATGAAGCTCTTACTGCTTTCACACACTGAGCATGCTACTCTGCCCTTCCCCACCTCAGACAGTACAATTGCAATATCCAAAAGTGCAGGATCGGGGGAAACCGGGATGGCTCAGTGGGTAAAGTGCTCACTTTGCAGCATCAGGGACCCAGGATTGAATCCTGGCCCTGGCCCCTGAGGACCCATGTGCTGAACTGGGGAGTGCCCCCATTTCAGTTCTCTCTCTGTCTCTGTCTCTGTCTCTCTCTCTCTCTCTGTAAAAAAAAAAAAAGCGCAGGATCGTTGAGGTTATAGATGCATGTGTCATGCTATGTTCACTTAAAAAGCACTACATATGTAGTAGCTATTGCTATTGTATATTCTGTCTACTTCTGGGTATGAGACAGGTGACCAGGAGATCCTGTGCTAGAAGTCACATGTTCTTACATGACCACTTTGTTTCAGGCATTTGGCACCCTAAACTGGTGACAGAATACACATTTTCTGTGGGTTTTTTTTCCTTACTTGAGCTTCTTTACCTTGGGATTTGTGGGCCATCATTGTAGGACACAGATTCATACCCTCCCTCAGCTCTATACCCTCTACCACCAATAATTGAGACAGTAGCTTTCAGGGGTTGTATTGGACTAGAACAAAATGTCAGAAGAGGAAAGGTAGCTTAACAGAGATTGGTGACATGAGACAAAGAGGCAAAGGACTGCACATCACAAAATCATCTGTAGAGAGAATTCACAGACCTGATAAGTAGAGCCTCTCTGAAAATTTGTTAATGATGGACTCTAATTATGCTTTTGTAAATTTTTTTGTCTTGCTGTTTAAAGATGTATATATTTCATAATTTTATGTTTTAATTAATGACTTTATGTGTTACATATTATCTTGTCTTATAAATTCAAATGGGATCTTGAAGGTTTTTCAAGTGGAAAATGCATCCCATAAATATAAGATTATTATGCATATTTAATTTAAAAATGAATAATTAACCTTATTTTTAAATATTTATTTATTTATTTATATTTATTTTTGACAGAGAGAGAGAGAGGAGAGAGATACAGAGACAGAGAGAGAACTGAACTGGGGGAACTCCCAGCTCAGCATATGGGTCCGCACGGGCCGGGATTCGATCCCTGGTCCCCGGCGCTGCAAAGTGAGCGCTTAACCCACTGAGCCATCCCGGCTTCCCCAATTAACCTTATTTTAATTCCATCTTTGTATGGTGCATCTGGAACTCTTATTTTTTTTAAGTATTTAATCAACTGTATTTATTATATACTTAATTATTTAACCCTCCTCCATCCTTTATCACCCTTGCACATTACCCTCTGATAACCACTAAATGTACTTGTGTCTATGAGTTTTTCTTTTGTTTTTTTGTTTTTTTGTCTTATACCTTTGTTGCTTTCAATGTTATTTCCCACATATGAATGAAGTCATGTATTTCTTGACTCTTTCTGTCTGACTTATTTCACTTAGCATGATACTCTCAAGATGCATCCATGGTTTTGCAAATGTCAGTATTTCATCTCTTCTTATTGCCCAACAGAATTCCACTATGTTTATGTACCAAATTTTCTTTATCCAATTGGTTGTTTCCATGTCTTGAACACTGTGAATAATGCTTAGTGAATCACCTGCAGTAAATATCAAGGTACATACACATTTGTGGGCAAACGTTTTTAGATTTGGAGGGTAGATACTCAGAAGAGGGATTGCTGGGTCATAAAGTAACTCCATTTTTAAATTTTTGAGGATCCTTCATACTGTTTTTCATAGTGGTTGTACCAATTTACATTCCCATCTACAGTGTGTGAGGTTTCCTTTTCGTCCATTAGTTTTCCAACATTTATTATTTGTCTTGTTGATGATACACATTTTAATATGTGTGCAGTAATATCTCATTTTGGTTTGATTTGCATTTTCTTAATAGCTAGTGAAGTTGAGCATTTGTTCATATATCTGATGGCCATTATATGTCCTCTTGGGAGAAGTGTCTGCGAAGATCCTCTGCCTGTTTTTATATTGGATTGTTTTTGTTGGTGTTGTTATTGTTGTTGAGTTGTAGAGGTTCTTTATATATTTTGAATATTAGCCCCTTATAGGAGGCATTGTTTGCAAATATCTTGTCAATTTCTGTTGGCTATCTCTTTGTTTTGTTGATGGTTTCTTGCTGTGCAGACGCTGTATAGGTTGATAAAAATCACACTCCTTTACTTTTGCTTTTACTTTTCTTGACTTTGAAGTCAAATTTATAAATTCCTCCCTCAGCCCAAAGTTTATAAATTTTGTAGCAATGTTTGCTTCTATGCAATTTATTATCTCAGGTTATATGTTTAGGTCTTTGATTAATTTTTAGTTAATTTAAGTATACATTGATAGACCACAGTCTAGATTCAATCTTTTGTACTTGATTTTTCAATTTTTTAAGCAGCCTATATTAAAGAGGCTCTTTTTTCTAATTGTTTATTTATAAGCGGTGACATTTGTTGGCAAAAATTACATAGGTTCCAGTTGTATACAGTAAGTCAACATTACATTCTCCATGCATTGTATATGTTCTCACCACCCAGAGTCAGTTCTCTTTCCATCACCATATATTTGATGGCCTCTCTTTATTCCCCCATTGCCCTACTCTCAGATAGTCACTAAACTATTTACTGTGTCCATGAGTTTGTGTTTCTTTATTACTTTCAGTTTTATATTCCACCTATAAGTGAGGTCATACATTTCTTGATTCATTCAGTCTTAATATGGTGGTTTCAAAGTCCATCCATGTTGTCACAAAGATTATATTTCATCTTTTCTTATCACTGAGCAGCATTCCATTGTGTAAATATACCACAATTTCTTTACCTAGTCATTGATCAAAGGACACTTTGGTTGTTTCCACAATTTGGCCACTGTGAATAGTGCTGCAATGAACATTGAGATACATATATCTTTGCGAATTTAGGTTTTCAAGTTTTTTTGGTACATACTCAGAAGAGGAATTGCTGGGTCATATGGCAATTCTATTTCTAATTTTTTGAAAAATCTCCATAGCACCTTCCATAGTGGTTGTACCAATTTACATCTCCACCAGCAGTGTATGGGGGTTCCTTTTCCTCCACAGCCTCTCCAGCACTTGTTATTCCTTGTCTTGTCGATTATAGTCATTCTAACAGGTGTGAGGTGGTATCTCATTATGGTTTTAATTTGCATTTCCCTAATTGCTAGTGATGTTGAGCTCTTTTTCATTATCTGTTTGCTGTTTGTATGTCTTCAGGAGAGAAGTGCCTGTTTAGGTCTTCTGCCTATTTTTTAATTGGATCGTTTGTGTTTTTGTTGTTGAGTTGTATGAGTTCTTTATATATTTTAGATATCAGCCTCTTAACAGAGGCATCATTTGCAAATATTTTCTTCCCCTCAGTTGATTTCCTTTTTACTTTGTTGATTGTTTTCTTTGATGTGCAGAAGCTTTTTAATTTGATATAGTCCCATTCATTTATATTTGCTTTTATTTCCCTTACTTTTGAGATCAAGTTTACGAAGTCCTCTCTGAACCCAAGGTCTGTAAGTTTAGTAGCAATGTATTCTTCTATGAAGTTCATTGTTTCTGGTTTTATGTGGAAGTCTTATTCCATTTTGAGTTAAGTTTGGTATATGGTGACAGTTCTCAGTTCAAATTTATTCTTGTACATGTGGTTTTCCAATCTTCCAAGCACCATTTACTGAAGAGGCTTCTTTTCTTCACTGTGTATTTTTTGCTTCTTTGTCAAAATTGATCTGTCCATATATAAGTGGGGTTATTTCTGGGTTTTTTATTCTGTTTCATTGGTCTGTATGTCTATTTTTCTGCCAGTACCAAACTGTTTTGATTTTTGACCCTTTGTAGTACAAACTGAAGTCAGGGAATGTGATCCCTCCAGCATTATTATTATTATTATTATTTCCATAAGATTGCTTTGGTGATTCGGGTCTTTTATTGATGCATATGAGTCTCATACACACACACACACACTCTCTCTCTTTCACAAACACACACACACACACACAGTCTCTTTCTCAAAAGAATGTTTGTGGGATTTCTATGAAAATTGCATTAAATCTGTATATTGCTTTGGTTAATATGGCCATGTTAACTATGCTGATTCTTCCAATCCATGAACACAGAATATCTTTCCATTTCTTTGTATCTTATTCAATTTATTTTAATAGTATGTTATAGTTTTCCACATACAAGTCCTTCATGTGGTTTGTTAAATTTATTTCTAAGTATTTTATTATTTTTGTTGTGATCACAAATGTATCATTTTTCTCATTTCTTTTTATGAAGTTTTATTGTTGTTATATAAAAATACTATAAATTTCTGTGCATTAATTTTGTATCTTGCAAATTTACTCTATTCATTTGTTATTTTTAATAGTTTTATGGTGGAGTCTTTAGGGTTTACTTATATAAAGGATGATGTATCTTTCAGACATATATATGTTTATGTATATATATTTTTCTCCATTGTGTATTTTTTGCTCCTTTGTCAAAAATTATCTATCCCTATATTTGAGGGTTTATTTTTGAGTTTTTTATTTTGTTCCATTGGTCTGTATTTCCATTTTTCTGCCAATACCAACCTGTTTTGTTTATTGATGCTTTGTAGTATAAAGTGAAGGCAAGGAGTGTATGCCTTCAGCCTTACTCTTTATTTGTAGGATTGCTTTGGTGGTTCAGGGTCTTTTATGGTTCCATATGAGTCTGAGGATTTCTTTATTTTTCATAATAATAGCTATGGGATTTTAATGGGAATAGCATTAAATCTCTATATTACTTTGAGTAATATGGCCATATTAACTATGTCAATACTTCTAATCCATGAATATGGAATATCTTTCCATTTCTTTGTATCTTCTTCAATTTATTTTAATAGTGTCCTATGCTTTTTCATCTATAAGTCCTTCATGTTCATTGCTAAGTTTATTTCTAAGCATTTTATTCTTTTTGTTGTGATCACAAAAGGTATCATATTTTCATTTCTTTTTCTGAAATTTCATGGTTAATATATAAATTGCTATGGGTTTTTGTACATTGCTTTTGTATTCTACAATTTATTGTCTTCATTTATTATTTCTTTTTTAATAATCTTTTTTTATTGTTTTTGACAGAGAGAGAGATACAGAGACAGAGAGAGAACTGAACTGGGGGAACTCCCCAGTTCAGCACGTGGGTCCTCACGGGCGGGGGCCGGGATTTGATCCCTGGTCCCCGGCGCTGCAAAGTGAGTGCTTTACCCACTGAGCCATCCCGGCTTCCCCATCATTTATTATTTCTAATAGATTTCTGATGGATTCCTTAAGGTTTTCAACGTAAAGGATCATGTCATCTGCAAAGAGTGACAATTTATCTTTTTCACTCCCTATTTGGATGCTTTTTAATTCTTTCTCATTCCTGATGACTCTGGCTGGAACTTCTAGCATTGTTTTTGAATAACAGTGGTGACAGAGGACATCTCTGTCTTATTCCTGATTTTAGGAGATAGGGTTTCACTTTTTCTCCATTAGTATACATTCTCTGAGGGTTTGTCATATATGGCCTTTATTATGTTGAGGGTCTTTCTTTCTATTACCATTTTATTAAATGCTTTGATCAGAAATGGATGTTTGATCATGTTAAATGACTTTTCTGCATCAATGAATATAATTATATAGTTTTTATCTTTTATTTTGTTATGTGGTTTATCACATTGATTGATTTGAGCATGTTCAACCATCTGTGGGCTTGTGGAATGATGAATCCTGCTTCATTGTGATATATAATCTTTTAATGCATTGTTGTATTCTATTTGCTAGCATTTTGTTTAGGATTCTCACACTGGTACTCCTCAGAGATATTGGTGCACAGTTTTATTGTTGTTTGTTTGGTTGGTTGGTTGGTTTTTGTTTGTTTTATCTTTCTGTTTTTTGTGATGTCCTTTGTTATTAGGGTAATGTTGGCTTCAAAAAATGAGATAGGAACTATTGCCTGTTATTTAATCTTTTGGAAAAGTTTAAGGTGGTTAGGTTTTAGTTCCTCTTTGAAAACTTAGTATAATATAACTCTTTTTTTTTTATTGTTAAATTTATTTGGGTGACATTGGTTGGCAACAACTACACAGTTTCTAGGTGCTCAACTCCACACTACATAATCCATGCAACCTAGAACAAATGGACAAGTTTCTAGAAATATGTAATATACCTAGACTAAATCAAGAAGAACTGGATAATCTAAACAGAATATTGAACAGTAAAGAAATTGAAATAATCATCCCAAACCTCTCCAAAAGCAAGATTCCAGGACCAGATTCCATGTTATTACTGGTGATAAAACATGAGGATAATCAATATGACCTTGAAACAAATTGTTAAAGCTCACAATGGAAGTCAGCAAATTCCCCATGGGCAAAAAAGTTCCATCAGCCCAAATCAAGAGTCAAAATAATGTTGCTAACTTTTTTGATATCAGAGGAATTGTTCATTATGAGTTTGTACCAACTGGACAGTCAACCGAGTTGACTATTCATAAGAGCTGAAAAGGCTGCATTAAAAAAAAAATAGTTAAAGGGAATGCCAGGTTAACTCAGCAGATTGAGTGTTTGCCTTGATATTGTAAGGTCTGGGTATTGAATTTCGACCCAGGACAGTGCAAACCCATATGCTAAATTGCAGCATAACTGGTAACTGCTGAGATGGCATAGCAGTGAAGGTTCTCACTTCCCATGTGGGAGGTCTCCAGTTAGGTTCCCACTCAATGTGGCCCCACATCAACCTGTATGAAATGAAACTATGTCACAACTAATGATATAAAACTATGGAGATTGCTCTGGGTCCTCCCCCTGACCCTCCTCTCTTTTTCTCTCATACACTACTTCTCTCAAACAATAAAACAAAACTTTGAATTAATTAATTAATTAATTAATTAATTAAAATTCCCAAACTTTTTTGCCAACAACTAATGGCTCTTGCATTGTGGCAATGCACAAGCTCATACAACACTGTATCTGAAGGAGTTTTAAGTCAGTAAACAAATAACTATATTGAAACAGCCTCCCTACTGACCTGATCTGGCCCCCAATGACATTATCTTTACCTGACGATAAAGAACATATTAAAAGGGAGACATTTTGATGACATTCAGAACATCAAGGGTAATATGACAATGGCTCTGATGACCATCCCAGAAAGAATTTCAAAATTGCTTTGAAGGGTAGACTAGGCACAGAGTCAGTGCATAGATTTCCAAGGGGAGTACTAAAAGGTGACCATGATAATATTCAGCAAAGAGGTATGTAGCATATTTTCTAGGATTAGTTCATGAACTTAATTGTTGGACTTCACATGTTTCTAAAAACTTGTTCACTTATTTTAGGTTATTGGATTTGGTAGCTCATAGTCCTTCATAGTATTCACCTATGATCCTTTGTATTTCTGTGGTATTCATCATAACTTCTTCTCTTTCATTTATCTTCGTTATTTGTGTTTTTTTCTTTTTTTTCTTGTTTTACTTTAGTGAGTCTTGCCAGGGTGTTGTCAATTTCATCAATCTTTTCAAAGAACCTGCTCTTTGTTGCAATATTTTTTCCTATTGCCTTTTTGCTCTCAATTTCAGTTAGTTCTGTTCTAATTTTCATTATTTTCTTTTGTTTGCTGACCTCAGGTTTCGTGCTTTTTTTTTCTTTTTCAGGTTTTGTAAGTTGTAATGTTAAGTTATTTATTTTGAATCTTTCTTGTTTCTTAAGATAGGCTTGTATGGATGTAATGCTTTCTCTTTATCCTGCTTTTGCTGCCTCTCAATAATTTTGATATGATGTGATTTCACTCTTATTTGTTTTTATATATTTTTATCTCTTCTGTTATTTCTTCTTTTATTTTGTCATACTCCAATAATATGTTATTTAATCTTCACATATATGTTGTTTTATCTGCCTTCTTTCCACATTTGATTTCCAATTTCAAA
>PVKE010021199.1:0-26765 GCA_004027555.1 Craseonycteris thonglongyai | reverse complement strand
ACAGATGCCTGTCTGCACGGAGCTCTGTGTGACAGGGGGCGGGACCATGGCACTAGCAGTGTGGTCTGACTGCCAAGATGGCGTGACAGGTGCCCACACAGCAGCCTCACCCCGCCTCTCCCCTACTGTTGGTGGCAGCGCTGAGATCCCAGGGCACTTTGTGCAGAAGAACACCTTGTTCTCCACTGTCTTCCCCTGGGGAAATAGCTTTGTTTGATTTCTTTTTTTTTTCTTTTTCTTTTTTTTTTCTGTCTCCGGGATGTAGTTAGTCATTTGGAACAATGGCTAAAGTGATTAAATTCGGTTTTCTGATTTCTAAGTGAAAAGGTAATACCTTAATTTCACAATACACGTGCTGAATCTGAATGGATGGAGTGGAGTTGCCACAGGAGAGTGATTTTCTTTCCCAAGAACACGCTGTGTGCAGGGCAGATGTGGTCTCCAACGCTCTGAAGTCGTGCCCAGTTTTTCTGCATACAGACCCGGAAGGCAGCTGTTACGTCTGCTCTGTTTCCCCAGGATCGCCTCCCACGCTGCGTCACTTTCTTGCAGTTCTGAGCACAAATAAAAGCAGTTCTTCATCTTCAAAAGCTTTGGGGAGTTAGGGACAGTGTGTCCCACCACTGCTAACTATTTTTTCTCAAGGATTTCTTCCCCCTTTGAAAAGTGTATCTATCTATTATGGCATGGCTATGCCTATTTGAAATCCATTTGAAATCTAAACATTTCTTAGAATACCAGGGCCACTGAATTCAGTTTTTTCATTTAAAAAACAAATTTCTCCATAAACAGTGAGATATCTTAATATGTCAATAGGTATTTGTGGCCAATGAGAAAACCTGTATGGAAGATGATAGGGTGATGGTGTCTGTATCTGTTATTTGTTAGCACTGACATTCCTTCTTGGAAGTGAATTTGACTTTACACTAGAAAAGGGGAGAGAGAAGAAGAGAGAGAGAGAGAGAGCACATTTACTTGTCTGATCCAGAAAAGGGTGCCTTTTTTGTGAGTGTGTATTAAGAACACTGATAAACTGTCTATGGAGTTACTGCACCATCAACAGCATCGTTATAGCATAGGAATGGTGCACCTGTGGATTTATGTCACATTGGGAAGGCAGATATCTGAAGCCACTGTTTTATTTTCAAATATTTTTACGGGATGGAAAGAAAACCAGAAAGCTACAACAGAGATTTAAAGTTATGTCCAGGTGGGCATGAATAGAATTTTTATACAGCACTGCTTCAAAAAGCCACGGGAACCTTCTCATTCACTGTGAAGGGGTTTGCCTGGCGCAAGCCAGAGGCCGTGAATTAACAGGAAGGCTTTCTCGTGGGAGGCAACTGACCGGCATGACGATGAAGCAAAGCTGCAGGACCCTCTTAGCTTTCTGTCACCCTCCTCTATTATCAACAGTTGTGGAGACACCTGTCTTGGAGCTCTATATACTGTTCCAAATTAAAATATGGTCCAATTAATGCTGAAGTCAGTAGAGCAGTCCTAGGGGGTAGTGGTCAGACTGGGGGTCTCCGATGAGTGTTGTTAATGTTGCAGGTGTGAGTGCAGCGATCTAGGACGCCGGTTATCAGCCAGGGCCTTTCACTCGGCTCTTCCCTTGACGCCTGCAGAACCATGGCTGCTGTCTCCCGAGTCCTAGCCACAGGGCGCCCTCTGCTGAGCAGGCAGATGGTGGCAGGAGCCACATCAGAGAGGGCGGCCTTCTTCTGTCGTGTCTCAGGTATTTCTAGCCAAGGAGGTGCCTTGCAACATACCATATGCACCTGGGCACGTCCTGCTCCGTGGACAGTTGCTACTGTCAGAGCTACTTCTAGGCCCATGCACACAGACACACACATACTTTCACTGGTCCCAGATGTACACGCGATAGAACGATTATTACTGAAGTGAGACATACACATATGCATGCATACTTGTTTTAGGCTAATAACTGCAATTTCAAGTGGTGTGTGTTTGGACTTCACTTTATAGGAAGAGATTAGAAGAGTTGTTTAGGAACAGTCTATGATACAGTGTGTACATTCATTAATGTTTCCTCCAATAAAGCGATGATTGCTGAGTCCTGCTCTGTGTCAACATGGTGCTAGGTGCTTGGGCACAATGGCTAACAGTAGGCAGGACTCCTGCCACATGGACCTGCCCCTGTGGTGGCAGGGACAGCCAGCACACAAGTGAGTCCATTTGTGATGTCATTGGAGCTGGTGATGAGCACCACACAGAAATGGACAACAGTCAAATAGATCGGAAGACTAGAGAGCGAGGTGGCAGTGACCCGGATGGCAGTACACCACTTCGAAAAGGGCGCTCTCTCGAAACAGAGCCCTGTATGGACGGATCCTGTGGACCAGCATGTGACGATGGGGGCCATCGCATAAAGAAGAGGGGGTTGCCGAGTGCGGAGGCTGAGAAAAGATGGCGAGTCCACTGTATGGGAGGCACAGAAAAAGGCTGAGGGGTCTGCCCGGCGGGGAGGTGAGCTTAGAGACAGCCAAGGAGGCTCATGCAGTACCTGGAAGGTGTGTGTAAAGAATGTGGAGGGGAAGCCGCCTCATGAGCTGAGAGGACATGGGACCTAGTTTCTGTTTCTCGAAGACTCCTCTCGCCTCTGGTGGAGACCCGGCAGGGTCAGGCAGATGGGGACGTGGGGGAAGCAGTGAGGTGGCCCTCCGTTCGTGATGGTGGTAGCGGATTCGAGTTGCATAGCTTTGGAGGTGTTGAGAGGATAGAGTTCTGGAGAGACTTTGAAGATAGGTCGTGTCTGTCTTGGGTTGAATGTGGAGTATGATGAAATAGAGGAGTGAAGGGTGGGTCATTGATACTCATATTGAACACCTGGGCAACGTGATGTTCTTTATGAAGATGAGGGAGATGGGTGAGGCAGGAGCAGGCTTTGTTGGGGAGTAATCATGCATCGTAATCCAGACATATTAATTTTAATGTGCCAGTTAATGCGCATGAACCACAGGGGTAATTGGCTGAACAAATCTGGAGCTCCAAGATAGGAATGTAAATTTGGCAGAAATCAAAGTGTTGGTATTTAAAATCATGTTATGGATAAGAACACCTGTGAGTATAGAGATAGAAAAATGAAGAGGTCCCTGGACGGGACCCTCGAGCGTTCCAACTAATTTAGAGACCGGCAAAGAGTTCAGCACGGAACTTTGCAAAGGAGTAGGTAGAGAACCCTGTGCTACTGGAAGACTTTTTCTTAGTGACTATGGCTGTAACTATAAAATCTAGAAAGGTTTGAAAAAACAGTACAATGTAAGACAGGAATTCTATTTCAAGAAGACTGTAAATGATGCCTGTAAATAGATATGGAAAGTACAATACTGGGCTCCCCTAGGCACTTAAGTAGAGCTAATTTTCATGTTTTCACCTCATTAAAAAAGGATTTTTATAAGCTTCGAATAGCTCTTTGAAGATATTTATAACATCAGTCAGTTCATGTCTTCATCAGGCATTTATTTCAAAACACTTAGGTATCTTTTAGCAAATGAAAGATCACTTTGGACTAAAAATCGTTTTCCCCTGAATCTCTTGTTTTCCATTGTTAAGAATCATAATTTTGTATTATTTTTAAAAAATTAAAATTGATATTTATACTGAGAACCCATGGCAATTATTACCGATATTTATTATTTATGAAGATAAGGGACAGCTTCCAACCCCATCTGTACACGTGGGTTATCAGTTGTAACATTAGGGACTCATTTATGCTTTAGAGCTGAAATGTAATGCTCTCAATTACTGTTTCCAACAAAACAATGTTATGGAACCAAGTCTACTGCCCTGATGATGAGTTTTATAAATAATCTGATTCAAATTAGTGATGTTGTGATCTTTACATTTTAGGTGAAATGTGTCAACTAAGAAACATACCTTCTTAAATAGAAATAAAGATGAAAGACATCTATTTTTTGAATATTCTATGGTTAGTCCCTCCCACACTGGAAGTTTGTGAGCTGGTGCATTGTCACGATGCAAGAGCCATGAGTTGTTGGTAAAAAATTCAGCTCATTTTTATCTAACTTTTTCATATATCTTTTTCAGCACTTCCAGGTAGTCAACTTGGTTGACAGTCTAGTTGGTACAAATTCATAATGAACAATCCCTCTGATATCAAAAAAGTTTAACAACATTGTTTCACTCTTGATTTGGACTGAGAACTTTTTTCAGTCCTGAAGAATTGACTGACTTCCATTGTGCGCTTTGGTGCTTTGTTTCAGGGTCGTATTGGTACACCCATGTTTCATCACAGTGATAACACAGCCTAAAACCTCGTCTTGCCTCTCCAAGAGGTCTTGGCAAATTTTAACTCTCCTCTGCTTTTGTTCATTGGTGAGCTCCTTCAGGACCATTTTTGCACACACTTTTCTCATGCCAAGATTTTCAGTTAAGATTTTCCTAACTGTTTCTCTACTGATGCCTACTTGGTCTGTTATGCTTCTCACAGTCAGGCAACAATTTTGACACACAATTTTGGCAATATTTTTGTCAGTTCTGCTCTTTACTGGCTGCTCTGACCTCTCTTCATCAGTGAAGCCTTCTCTCACCTCAGAAACACATTGAATCCATTTGTACACAGCCATTTTCTTCCTGGCATTATCCCCAGCCACTTGAACTAACATGTCCCTGATTCCACTTCAACTCTTGCCAAGTTTAACAAGAAATTTAGTGTTTGTTTGTTGTTCTAATTCAAGCCTCAGTATTCTTGCGACACCACACAAAACCACACAATAATGAAGACTACTCAGCAAGACACCGCCAAACATGGACCCAAACATGGCTGTGAGACACTGATCTACCAAGGTTATGGAACCTTACCAAGTTGTGTGTACAGGGCTGCCAATGTAAGTGCCCTATGGCAAGTTCACGAACTTAATTGTCAGACTTCATGAAGTTATATGTTATGGCTTAGAAATCAGTGTAGAGTATAGGGGCTGATAGGCATAAGGAGGAGAACTTCTGAAAAAACAACATCTAAAATGCTATTACTGTCTCTTTACTTGGATACTCTGTTTATTAACTAACATGGGCCATCAGATCAGCTTTGTTTCGTCTGGTGGCTATTAACCCTAAACACTGTTCAGATTTATTCTTTTTCTTCAAAGCAATATCTTCTCATTAGCCAGATTGTGACTTTATCATTTCTTTTCTTCACAGTAGGGAAAAAATATCCTCAGACTCCCAGCTCAGCATTAATAGCAATCATTTTCTGTAGCCAGAAAATGTTGTTTTTAGATTAGCTAATAACTATTTCCCAAGCAAATCCCAATTGTTCTTCTGTATTAGATTTCCCTATACGTGGTTCCTCAACTTAAACACATTAGCTACATCTACTGGCAAGTTGGCTGCTATGGATTAATAAAATGATTTAAATCCTTAGGCAATGTACATTTATTAAGCACCTACTGTTTATAAGGCAATAGGGTAGGTCTATGAAGTGTGTGAAGATGAGGGATATGTATACAAGGGCTGTCCAGAAAAAAAGTCCAGCCATCACTGCCTCTGTTTCTCTTATGACATGGCTGGAGACAGATCAGGAAAGGGAAACCCCATTCCCGCAGGAGATGGAGGACTTCCACTTGGAACTCACTACGGTGGGTAGGAGCCCAAACTCTGGAGCCCGCTGCTAAATTCAGATCCGGCTCCGCGCCATGAGCCGGTCTCCCTGGGCCTCCGTCCCCCGTGCTGTAAGAAGGGGATGAGAATGGACACTAGTAAGAACTATCCCATGGAACTGGGACTGCATCAGGTGACATTTCCAAGGTGACTAGACAGTCTCGGACACTGGAGACGCTGTGTACTCCGCGCCTGGTGTTGATGAGCAGGTAGATTTTACAGGTGGAGATGACACTCACTGCCAAGGAGCAGGACATGAGAACCGACATAACACACAGAGCTGAAGGAGTGCAGTGTATTTGTGGACGGGGAGGAACTTGGTGCTCCTGGAGCAGGGGGTGCATGCGTGTGTGCATGCGCGTGTGCATGTGCATGCTAATGTTCGTGTGCATATCTATTTGGAACAAGCCAATATAGTCATACATGTGAATGTTAGTAGATTTAATGATGCATTGATTTCATTTAGCCTCATGCCAGCCTATGGGACTACCCCAAGTTCTCTATTCACTTGTTGATAAGCACAGCTAGATACTCCAACATGTTACAATCAGTGCACTTCATACTCCCACTACTGTTAGTCCAACAGTAGTATCACTGTTACGATTCACTGTCTCTGTTGAGCTCTGATCATATGCCAGGCGTTTGCCCAGCGTGTTACTGTCTCACAGTCGTTATAGTGACTCTCTATATGCTCCCCATTCACACACATGAAAACCTGTGCTTAGGTAGGTTAAGTAAACAACTCACCTGCCTTTATCTTCTTCATTGTGTAACAAGTTACCACAAACTTCGTGGCGTCGGACATCTCCCATGCGTGATCTCACAGCAGCTTCTGTAGGTCGGGAGTCTGGGGGCCTCTAAACGGGGCATCGGGCTGCAGTCAGGGTGCTCCTTGGGGGAGTCCTGGGTTCCTTTACAGGCTTCCCGTGTTTGTGGGCAGAATTCAGGTCCCACGGTTATAGGACGGAGGTCCCTGCATTTGTATTGGCGGTCACCTCAGGGTGTCCTCAACTTCAAGAGACCCGACAGGGCACAGTCACAACAGGGAGGCCACTTCTCCAAAGCCAGCCAGAGACTCTGTCCCCTCCATCTCTTCTTGCAGAGAAGGCTTCTGTCCCTTTTTAAGGGAGTCAGCTGATTAGGTCGGGCTCACCCAGGGCATCTCCCTTTTGATTAAATCAAAATCCATCCATTGAGACCTCCTGTCTATCTGCAATGTCCCTTCACCTTTGCCATATAATGAAAGCTAGTAATGAAGTGACAGCTGATCCTTTTCACAGGTCCCTCTGATACGGAAGGGGAGAAAATCATACGGGGCATGTATATCAGGGCCCAAATACTGGGGACCATAGAATTCTGCTTCCCCCATCTAGGCTTATACAACTGAAAAGTTGGGATTCAAACTGAAGTCTCTTTGACTCAAAAACACCCCCATAAAATCTGTTCTTATCTTTGCTATCATGTGTATCTCCTCAAATACAACACATATCTCATGCTAAAAACTTTACACAGAGTTATATAAGACTGTGTGTAATGGAGTCAGTATCTGAATTCTCTATACATTCTCTTGATTCGTTTGAAAATGCTTTCTTTTTAGGGATCATGTCATTGCCTACGTGAGATCTCAAAATGATAAAGCAAATATTTGTTATTTCATAAGTTCCCCTTAATTTGCATTTGTTAATATGTCTTTTGGAACTTTATGAGCTTCATCTGAATATTTACATCTCAAAAACCAATGCAGAAATATGTTGGTGTTTTCTGTCTTCTGTCCCATTAGCATTGAATTGTAAGCTTCTTGTATTTTCAATTATCTTAATTTTAGTAATGAAATGATACCAGACAAGCACAGTCTTTGTCAAATTATGGTTTGTGAGACTCAGACATTTGAAAAGTTTGGAGCAGTTGTGCTAAGCTCAGGCCATGCACCATGACATAACAGGAATGGCACCTTGAGCCATGGGTCACGTTTAGAGTTGTCATTGCCACTCCAAATCTGACCAAAGTCTAGAACTTTCAGTGGCTTTGGTTTAAGATAGTCATCAAAATCAGAAATCAGGGCTTCTAGAACGTAGTATCATTCTTTGCAGTTCAACAAATTTCATTCATTAGCCAAGTTACTGTCAAAGAAATCCACAGATGCAAAATAATAAACAGCCAACTTGAAGGAGGTCTATTTCATTTTGCTGCCAACTCAGCGTCTTTAACTACCAGCAAATGCAAGATACTGAGCTGGGCCTTGGGGATGTGGAAGGAGAGGAGGAAAGAAGAAAAGAAATACTTCCTCACTCAAAGAAACATCTTGGGAAGAAACATAGGCAGAATATGCATTATTTGTACATTAGATTCTTAAAAAAGAAACTAGGCCAGCAGAAACAAATCGTTCACACCAATGTGTTCTGACGTAATGAGGGAAGATTTTCAGATTCATTAGGTGACCATTCTTTTCTTTCTTTACTCACGTAACTCCTTGGAGATAAGCACAAGAGAATGATCCAAACAACACCGGGTCCTTTAGGAGCAGATGCTAGCTACAAATGCCTTCACACTGTGCCCTGATTCAAGACAAGGGTGGAACTCAGACAGTTGGCATTTACCGGGAACTTGGTCTCTCTGTGCCTGTTCCCAACCCTTTCCTAAGTCTCTGCTGAGGTCCGTGACTTTGAGCGGGTTCAGGAACGTGATGAGTAAGCTTCCTCTTGAGTTACGGTCCCCGCGCTCAGCCTGTTGCTCCCTGCCTCCCTGCAGTGACTCACGCTGCACACGTCAGGACTTGGCCCTCTGGTTTGTGGACCTTCTTGGACTGTTCACTCTTTCACTCTGAATCGTAACCTCTTACCCTTGAGTGGTTTAGTCACTTTCTAACCTTTATGGAGAGAGCTTTCCTCTGTGCGTTTTGGCCTAGTGGGGCTGGTTCTTACCCAGGACATTTGGGAATACATGCCAGGCACTAAATATTTTCCTTCATTTATTGCTTTCAGTCATTATTTGAGGAAGGTATTATCTCCATTTTATAGAAAAAGAAACTGAGGCTCAGAAAGATTCAAGTACCTGTCCCAAATCCTACCGCTGTTAAATGCCCAGCTGCCGTTTGAAACCAGTTATTCCTGAATCCAACGTTATGTTAACTGCCAATGCTCACCCTTCCAGGTTTGAAGTTTGATCTTATTTTCTTAAGAGGGGCTGCTTTTCAAGCATCCAGTCTAATGTCAAAACCCTGGGGCGTACAGCAGCCACAAGAACAAGGGTGGAGTCCAAGCGAGTTGGGTTTAAACTCAACAAATGACGTCAACAGACACGTAACTTCAGGGAGACGGTGTTTCTGAAACTCAGAGTTTTCATGTGTAAAGCTCATAAAATAGATAAAAGAGAAAAACTGCAGCAGCATCTAGCATCAGCAGACACAATAGCAGGTGCCCTATAAATGGTACCGGATGGTGTTGGATGGTGTCATCGCACATCGTGAAGTGACACAACGTAAAAGACATGTAGGAGTTCCAATCTCCTAGTTTTGTGACAAGCCAAGATCGCAAAGTCATGTGACTCACAGCAGCAGGTGTTTATGATTCATTTCCATGCAAAGAAGCACAGTTGTCAGGCAGGAACCACAGTGGTGCGTGTTTCTTGCTGGCCCGTGACATTTATTGTGCTTTTCATGACACATCCCCAGTGCAGGCGGCCTTTGATCTCTGCAGTGTGATTACTTCCTGATTCAAGAATCCAAGCGAGGAAACACTGGCCATCTAAACAGATGTTGGTTTAATTGTAGATCTCCATTTGCGAAATGAGGAGAAAAGACATCTCCATAAAGTAGGTTTTTTTCCTCCTTGTTCAGGAGGATGGTTGAATGCTGCACATGTTTGTTCATCTTTATTATGAAACTTGAATGCATTTCACACCTCCTATCACCTTGTCCTGGTGATTCCTAATGAAAATCATCCCTGGCAGAAGTGAGGCACAGTATCTACGAAAATATCCATGGGGCCAGACGTCACAATGTGCACTTCCATTTAGAAATGAAATAAGCCTAGTAATGAGCAGTGGAGGAAACTGAAGAGCTCAAGAGCAAATGGCTGTCAGTTTTCGTTATTTTGACTAAGCAGTGTGATCGTCACCTACGCCTTTGTCACATACATTTATTTTACAGATCGCGGAGTTGACTAGGTTGTAGATTTGATGGGCAAGTTTCTATAAGAAGCCTAGTCACTGGCTGATTTTTAAAGAAGAGGTGTCTGAATAGAGAAGCATATGTGCTGACAGACAGACAGGGGACAAGATGAGCTTTCTGGATGAGCAAGAGCCAAGGTCCCCGGGTATCTGCCTGTCACACCAGGTCCCCAGACATGGGCTTTGTTATTAGGGTCCCAGCCCCGTCTCAGTGGGACCCCACACGGAAGGGTGCTTTTTGCTCCTGGAATGAGTGTTTCCTGCCCACTCAGCTGACATCTGAGTCTCCTGAATCTTTGTATGAATGCGTTTCACACTTTGCTGTGCTTCAGCATTGCCTGGTGAGCTTCAGAGATAACCAACTAAAACTGAATAAATCACCCATTTTTAGGCCCCGGACCTGGATGTGTGGAATTGCAAGAAATCTCTCCAGAACGGGCCCGCCCTCTGCCCCAGCCTCAGCCCTCCCCTGGGCCTGAGATGGCCACACACCTCAGCGTCCCCCACCCTGTGGAACAGAAACCGGTCCCCATAGCCTCCTGGTTTTGGTGACTCCGTGTCCTGTGGCCCCTTTCATCAGGAGGACAAGCCACACTGAGGAGTACTCAGAGGGCATGATAACTCCAGCCTTCTGTCCCTGTGGCATGGTTCCACAAGCCACTCCGCTTCCTGCCCTCAGCAAGAAACATTGCTGCCCCCGGGGCCTGCTTCAGAGGCGCGTCTGCACCTCCCACCGTGACCACACTGCTCTCCACGAGGGCCTTGGAGGGAAACTTCAAGTTCACGGACTGCAGTCCTTCCAGAGGACTGTGGCTGCGGACACGAGTGGTCCGTCCTCTGAAGGCTGACCACCACCGCACGGTGGGATTCCGAGTTTGAGTAGTGATGGGTGGTGGTGACATTTCATCTGCACACAAACCTCCTGTCCCTTTCCCCGAGGACTGAGCTGAGATTTCATCTTATGTCCTCCCCCCCCCCCCCCCACGTCTCCTTCTGTAGTGGACACGTACGTACTAGGACAGTATTTTTCTCTTGAACTAACGGTAACTATTTTTCTCCATGGAAATTTAATTACTTCTCTGATGTATTTATTAATAATCTTTTTTGCTTGTTTGTTTAAGTTAGGAAACCAAGGCTGAGAAATCACCGTGTGTAACGTAAGGGAAGGGAATGAGAATATGTGGGTATCTGTTTGCTTTCCTGCACCCCCTCACGCCCACAAAGCTGTAGGAAGAGAGAAAACAATGGACTCCAGAGAAGAGCTGGGAGGGAACTAATGATCGCCTTGGTTTCTGTACCATGTGAGAAAGTGTCAGAGTTAACAGCCCCCAGAAAAGAGCTCCTAGCCCCCATTTGCACTACCGTCGTGAAAAGGGTGTGGAGACTACGTAGCTGTTGTGCAGCTGAGAGCGCTGTTGGGTGAAATTGCATGTTGGCTCTCAGTGTTCTTCTTGTCCATGGTTCTTGGCTATTTGTGTCTGTGCCTTTCCTCCCAGTTTACTTCTCCTTTTCCTCCATGGTTTCCTCTCTGCTACCTTTTTTGTCTCTGTAGATATGTGTGATCTTTCATTCTCTCCCTGCTACATCTTTGGCCTTTCTCCTTTTAAAGATTTATTTTTATTATTTTTTTGACAGAGAGAGACAGAGAGAAGGGGGACGGCCCAGAGCAGGCTCCACACTTGACAGCATTAATTTTCCATATAGTTTCACTCCACAGGTGGGCACAGGGCTGCGCAGGGCAGGAACTGGGCCAGGAGCCTCCCGCATCGGCCCCGGCAAGAACTGAACTGGGGGCACAGCCCAGCTCAGCATGTGGGTCCGCACGGGCCGGGGCCAGGATTCGATCCTTGGTCCCCAGGGCTACAAAGCAAGTGTTTAACCCGCTGAGCCATCCCAGCTTCCCCCCTTTCTCCTTTTAGAGGCTAAAGGGAAATAATTTCTATCATCTATCGATCTATCATTTATCTATCATCTATCTGTCTATCATCTATGTTTATATACCGTACCATATCTATCAGATCTATCATCTATCATCTTATGTATATTTATCTATCATTTATATTTATCTAGCATATCTATTACATCTATCATTTATCTACCTATCATATCTATCATCTATCAATCATCTATCATATCTATCTATATCATCTATCTATCATCTTATTTATCTATCTATCTGTTTGTCTTTCTACCTAATCTATCTAATCTACCTATCATCTATCTATCTATCTATCTATATTTATATTTGAATTGAATCTATTACAGACTTCTCCTGGTATAATTTTTATTCAAGATTATTATTGCAATTCAAATTTAACATGAGTTTTTCTTTTAATTACTGGAACATTAGTTTCTTTCAAAGCCCTTATTATATCTCCCAAATGACCTTCCCAAAGTTGAAACACATAACAGAAGAAGAGTTTCATTTTGGAGTGCGATTTTGCTGACTCTCAGTTCCAGCATTGCAGCCTGGTCCCGTCATGCCGTGGTGACCCGCTCAGTGTGTGAGTGAGAGGACATTCATCAAGCTTTCCTGGCTGCATAACAGTGTGACTTCATAGTTCAAGGGTGATGTGGAGCTTCAGAGAGACCATCTGCAAGATTATAACTAGTTCACATCCAAATCACCACATGGTTTGGACAGGTGATCAAACCATGTGTCGTTGACTGAGAAGTTAGGCCAACTGGGTCTACAGAGGACTGTTATGAAATCAGATTCATCAGTCATTTTGGAAAATCTGGTTAGAGAAGTGAGAGTACCTTTCAGACTGGGGCAGTGCACCCTGCAAATGGTGACGGTAGCTCTCAGGAAAAGGCCATTCTGTCCCTTGGAGTCTACAAGGGCTAGTTCATTGCCTTTTGTTATCAGTTTTGCTCATTATTCACTGATGACCATCCCTGAGGTCATTCTTAAATCCAGAGCCTATATGCAGAATAAACGATCATTTCAATAGTCTTAATCCTATTAAAATAAGACTTCATTTTCTTAATGCTCATACAAACTTGGGTGTTTCAATGTAGATCTCCCTACATGCTGCAGTTAAATGAAGGTTTATAACTAATTTATATTTAATCTTTTGACAACATTTGTTTAGCATTGCCAAATAACAGAAGCTGAGAAACATTTCATTTTCAAATGCCAGTTTCACAAAAATAATTATTGGCCTACATGTCATTTTAAAGGGGCCTGGAAGAACACGCCTCATTATATTGTCAGAGATGAAATTACTGGAGGGTCAGTGTATTGTGATTTTATCTTTTGCTGGCCAAAGCTTTCTCATACCACAGAGTTTGTTTCAAGTCTGCTGCTGGATGCCCTCCATGCATTTACCATTATTAACAGACTCAGGGGAAAACGGCAGTACAATGTAGTCTCCACCCTCAAAAATCAAGAATCTGACAGGGTTGATAAAAATTTCTCTGGGATATGGTGGGATAGAAAGTAATTTAAGTACCTGGGAAAAATGTAACTGAGATATGTTGGGATTTAGGGCATGGGATTCACACTTAATGTATGAATCAACTAAGACTTCCTTGAGGAAGTAGGACATTTGGCCCCAAAGATTGATGGGAAGGGAATCAGTGCACGTAGAAAGAGGCTCAAAAGATGCATTTTTTATCTTGTTAGGTGTACTTATTCATAGACAGTGATATTAGGCCTTTTACTATCTTCTCTCCCTAAAAATAACGAGGTGTTAAAAAGTGCATTTTATAGAAGGGAAAAATCATGACTCTTAAGCAAATACAGAATGAGTATGTATAGATTTTATTTAATCCATTAGTTAATGATGGACATAATGAGATATCATGACCAATTCAAAGAACACTTGAAAAATTATGGATCTATCTATCTAGCTTTATCTATCTATCTATATCACCTATTTATCATCTATATAGCAGCTATTATCTACTGACATGTCTAATGGTTCATATAACCTTGGCGTCATCTGTTTCCCAGGACAAATTATTGCCATATCTACTGGACAAAAATCTGCAGTATTAAACAGTGAATACATTGCTCATGTGGTCCAAACTGGTTATTTATGTTAAAATAAATAAATGTAAAGAACTTTAGAAAAATCAGTCCCACCGTTGCACTGGCCACAACAGACAACATGGCTAGAATGTTTGCAACGCTGTAGAAGGTTCCACTGTACGGCGCTGCCCTAGAAAACCTTTGCATGGCTTTTGCCCCCATGGTCTTGAAAGTACTGCTGCCCATATTTTCTGCCTTATTCTGAACTTTCAGGTAATTATTCGGACAGAGCGAGGAAAGGGTGTGTCAGGCCAGGGCTCGGTTTGGCCTGAATGTGGACAGGCGGAGGGACGGTGCGGAGGGAAGACTCAAGTGCAGTGGACAATACAGGTGCTAAGTTTAGTCAGCAAAAGAGTTCGGATCCGATTCGAGGGGCGATGAGGAAGCACTGAAGGACAATGACATGACCAAAGACTTACTTCAGGACAGTCAGTCTGAATACAACTTGGAGAACTGACAGGCTCTGGAGAGAATAAAGGCAGGATGACCTGTTCGGAGGTGACTGTTACTGTCTATGTGAATCCATGTCAGAGTCACAGTTGGATTTTAAAGCGGTTAAGAGGAGAGTTGTTGGGGTTCTGTTTTAGGACTTCCTCGTGTATTATCGGAGTGTCAGGCACATGTGAGACGGCTGTGAGTGTTTGGGGCTCATTGCATTGATGGACAGACTCTTGATGTCCTGGGAAGTCTGCTGGGTGCCTGGGACTGCCTGCCTTCCCCCGGCCAGCCAGATTTACGTGCGTCCAGAAAGCCAGATGCCCCCTAAAGCATTATAAATACGTCTCTTCGTTTTTTCTATTGATGGCTAATGAGGAATCTGTTTTTCCTCTCTGGCCCGAGGTAGTGCCAGAGCAGCACAGACATTGCTGTAATGGCACAGGCTGCCCCTCTCCTGTACTTTTACAATATGGGCTTAAGACAAGCTTGCCTGTCCTGACCATTTCTCAGGTATTGCACCAATCAAAGGGGTGAGTATCTACCACCATTCTTGGTCAAAGGTGGGGGGTGCAGGGGGACTAGAAGCGGAACTAGTGGTCGCATAAACCCGGCCCTTAGGAGCTTTAAATGGACCTAACTTTGTGAAGCCACTACAGGGGGTGGGGCGCTGTGCAGGTACAGATGGCTTGCAGGGACCGCAGAGTGGGGGAGGGGCCCCTCAGCTGGGCCATGACTGATGATCAGGATGTAGGTGGGTCTTGGGGAGGCCCTTTTGTTGAGCCCCATGAAGTGGAAGGCCGTGGTGACCCTTGGGCCCTGGAGTTCCTGTGAAGGGTGTTCTAGCCAGAGTGACAGCAACACTACCCTTCGGAGCATATGCAGTCACAGTCCTACCAGCAGCCTGGACTCCGAGCGGAAGATCCTCTTGTCCTTTTCCCCTCAGCGTAGTGACGCCCCTGTACATTTCTAACTAATCGCGTGTCACTAGAGGAAAAGAGTCCTTCTCATATTTGAATACGTGGTAGAGATGTTGTGAACCTCAGTTACCGCCCAGGACTTTGAAGTCAATGCTGGGAAAGATCAGATGGATTAAGGTGGCGTGCTTTGTCTTATCTCCTGGTACAGGCAACAGAGGGTACTTAAAACAGTGAATCTGTAATCGAATGTTTCATGGTAGTAGCAAGATTATAAATATTGCACCTAAATTAAGGTGACCAGATTTTAACATTGGTAAAGTGGGACACCAGTGACCGGGGGCGAGGGGGGTCTTGATTAAAAGTTGGGTCTATCTCCCGCCGTTCCCTAGCTTGTCGTGCATTCTTTCCAAAAATCGGGACTTTTTAAAAATGCCGCGGGACGTGGGACAAATTGTTAAAAATCGGGACTGTCCCGCCAAAAGCGGGAGATCTGGTCACCTTAACTTAAATGAAATATGAATAATAAACTAACTACACTGGCTATTGGACATTAAATAAGGTAAAGAACGTGGGAGAGGGAGGGCCCTTCATCTGAGCGTTCATTTCTTTAACAGGTTTCTCTAACACTTAGGACACTTAACATAAGGAGATTTTAAAATTATTTTTACAAGAGCAAGAAAGGCATCACTTCTGTAAAAATAAGTAAGATATTTGATTGGTCCTAAGGTCATTTCTTGGTATAACATCCAGCTTCAGAATACGTGCTAACCGTGAAAGCGAGCCTGCTTTCCCTTCTTGCTGATCGCCACGCCCGCACGGTCCGGCTGAACGCCAGGGCTGTGAGAAGCTAGTGGAAATTTCCGTGAAGCCTCTCGCACTGATTGAACGAGGGAAATGGGGTGGGACATCCGATGATGAAGCACTCAGTGATTGCTGGCAATGGCCCATCATTGCCAACCTGTGTTCAAGTGCCACTTCTGAGCAGGCGTTGAATCGGTCCCCTACAGTATTTAGTAAAAACCACCTTCCGAGTCAAGGTGATTATCATGTGGTTAAGGGGAACGTACATGCTTTGAAACCAGAACAGTGTCTATTCAGATCTCTGCCCACCCCTGTGGCTGTCTTGGGGATGCCTCTCAAACTCTGTGAGTCTGCATTTTATTTGTAGCAGGGCTGTGATCATACTTATCTTTTAAAGAAGAACCAGCACTCATGGAAGCAAGTTGGCCATTGAAATGAAATTTGGGGATCCATTTTCAATCCCCTTCAATACCAGTGTATAGGCACATGCTATAAAACAGTTTTGATTTCAGAAATACCGTATCTTTCCAGTGCATTCGTCAGATTGAAAATGTTATCCAGCAGACTGGGCCCAGACAATTGTTTACTATTTCCATTTCTAATTTTTCTACCATCCATATTTATCTCATCCATAATAACTAAAAAGAAAACTGATTCGTTGAAAGAACTATGATTCCCGTAAACTTTAAATCAATGTAAGGACTTTCCATCATGCCTTATGTTCCATATTATTAACTATTTTATTCTCAAGGATTTGGTTGGGTTTGAAACAGTTTTAAAAAGACTTATACTTCAGGTATTTCAAAAAATTTAGTTAGATTGAATATAGAAAGAGTGCCTAAGAATCAACATGTATAAAAACAGGGAAGTGGCCTCAGGAGGCAGGAACTCTACTGCTCACAGGCATCCGTGCTTGGGAGGCACTTGAGTTCTGAGTATTTTGACAGCCAGGAAGGGCAGTTCACCTGCATAGAACCTTCGCTGTGTGTCCGACCCTGCTGAGCGCGTCCCCTGGGCTGCTCTTTCTTAGATCCTCACCACAGGCTCTGAGCTAGGTACTATCATCACCTCCATTCTACAGAGGAGAAAACAGTCACACAGGGCTCAGCTGGTTTGCGAAGGTGGCAGGGCAAAGCTGGGTTGTGACTTAGATGCATGCCTCCTGGACTCTAAAGATTTTTATTCTGGGGAAATGGTACACAGTCACCTGTAGTGACTACAATGTCTTCCATCTTGATCGGAGTGGTGACATTCGCTGGACGTCTGTTGGAGCCGCGACCTCTCCAGCCTTACCTCACTGCACCTGCCCGCGTCTATGTCCGGGAAGAATGAGCGCCGACATTCCCCAGCTGGCTTGAACGCGGCTATTTATTTAGAACTAATCCTCAAATTATGCTTCATTCTACAGTTTTGGCTTGGCAGGGGCTGTTTGGTTATTACTTTCAAAATGAATAATGAAAAGATAAATTGGCTGCAGCAATAACAAAAAAACAGGCAAAGGCATTAGCTTTAATCAGCAGTTTTTCCCTCACCAGATGAAATTATTGTGCAGATACATTAATTAAAAACCCTAGCAAAAAAAAAAATTGAGAATTAAGTTATAACTTTTAAGGGGAGAGTCTCCTTAGGGATTGTTAAATATGTTTTAAAAATGCATGCACTGGATGGATAGTTATATAATTGGAAGTTGTTTATAATACAGCCTTACCTCAGAGGAGGTGTGGTTTATTGAAGCACGGGATGGTGTAGCTGCTTTCAGAGGATGAAAGAACCCATTGGCTGAGGATTAAATAAGAATTTTCGTGCATCAACTGCCTCCTTCAGCATCCTCCTGCTTGCCGATTTTCCGAATTCAGTGTTTTTCTACTTAACATTCACTTGCCATAGTCCTATGTAAAAAAAATTTTTTTGAAGATTTATTTTATTGTTTTTGACAGAGACAGAGAGAAGGGGGAGGGCCCAGAGCAGTCTCCATAGTTGTACATCATCAGTTTTCAACGTGGTTTTGTTCCACACAGGTGGGCGGGGGCCACATAGGGCAGAAACCGGACTGGGGGCCTCCTGTATGGGACACTCACCCCAGTTCAGCACATGGGTCCGCACAGGCTGGGGCCGGGATTCGATCCCTGGTCCCCAGGGTTGCAAAGTGAGCGCTCAACCCACTAAGCCATCCCGGCTTCCCCTGTAAAAAATTTAAAAGTATTCTTTCTTTGTGTTTCCTTTATCATGTTAGTCACTTTTGTGATCTTCAGATAACACTGTCATCGACTTCAAATGTGACATGCCAATATTTTGAAGACTGTGTGGAGTGAGTTTAGTGTGTATGTTTGGCTGGTGGAAAGATGCTCTAAATATTTGGTAAATGGGGCTATCTTCTGTTTTGTATTAATTTGTCCTCACACCACCATCCCTGCTCTGTCACACCATGTAAAATATGGTTGATCGAGCAAATATTCACTGAGGCTTCCCTCAGCTCCAGGCACCTCAGCGGCACGTGGGACACAGGGAATGGGGGTATAACCACAGAAAAGGGAGGGCCAATGTGGGGCAGCGTGTTTCCCCAGAAGTTTCTGTTAAGTCCGACCCTCATCCTCCTGATGACCCTGGTGACGAGATGATCCCGGAAGTGCACGCTGCAGGGATTTCACTGTGCGCTGTTCAAACTAGAACTAATGGACGGTTTCAGGGCACTATAAGGACACGTGGGTTGTGTGCGATGAGCTGGCCCCGATCCTGCCGCTTGCTGTGTATTTGCTGGGCGCCTGGCTGCTAAGCGTCTAGTCCAGCACGTGTAACAAACCCAGGCTGCCGGGGCAGCACCCCGGAATCCAGTCGTGAGAATCCCGGCGCATGCTCAGGGAGAAGATCCTCTATGCCTTCCTCCCTGGCCTGGGGTCAGGGCACAGGGTCACAAACTCAGGATATGGGTGACTTCCACAGCGAGCTCACAGGCGTCAAACGAGACGGACAGAGGCCACGTGCTAAGAAATTCGAGGAAGGCTGAGCTGAGGGAGCGTGGCAGGTTGGAGCTGATGAGCGGAGCTCAGGGGGCAAACAGTCCTTGGTGTTTAAGAAATAAGATCGAGGCTATGGCCAGATAGATGGGGGAGGAGAGCAGGTGCCAGGCTGGGCGGTGTGGGAGGAGCTGGGTGAAGGCTTTGCACGGTGCTTCATGCCAGGGACTGACATCTCCTTGTTAGGCGCTGGTTCTGTGGTGTTGGGACAAGTCGATTATTCAAAGGTGACAAAGACTAAGATAGACTTCCCACCCATAGACTCAATTATTTAGGGAGATACCTGTATGGGGAAAATGAAGAAAGAATTCCTAAAGGGGGTGCCATTGCAAACGGACCCTGAACGTACCGGTCAGACTTCCAAGGTGGGAAGGAACAGGGAGGGAGCCGTCACTGATTGTCTGGCCACACACCACGCCTTGCTCCACTCCCACCAGGGTGTCGGTGTGGCGGCATGCAGGAGGAGGAAAGGGGAGAGAAGCCCTGTCCTGCTCCTAA
This sequence comes from Craseonycteris thonglongyai, assembly GCA_004027555.1. Classification (NCBI taxonomy): domain Eukaryota; kingdom Metazoa; phylum Chordata; class Mammalia; order Chiroptera; family Craseonycteridae; genus Craseonycteris; species Craseonycteris thonglongyai. The sequence goes on along the minus strand of PVKE010021199.1, from coordinate 7,251 downwards.
CACTGCAGGGTCCCCAAGTCCTCATTCAATTCCTTCCTCTCTCACGGTACGTCAAGTTCAAGCCCTCCCCATGGCCCTTCTCCCGAGACAACACTGCTCCGATTGGTACAGTAACCAGCAGGCTGTGGTCCTTCTGGGTGTGACAGAGAATCTCCCTGGTGTCACTGTCTGCCTGGTGCGAGGTGGGGAGGGGAGACGGAGGACCTGATACATCAGTGTGGTCACTGAAGTTGCCCTGGGGCACCTTATTCTCCTCAACGTACTCACATATGGTAAATGAAACTTTAAATCAATCACGTTTCTGCTGTTTTATAGTCTATTCTTCCTGAATGTTATTTGGCTGTAAAATATGTCCAATCTCACTGTCTCCCTACCACCAGAAAATAAATTACCCCAGCAATTAAGGTCCCGGTTCCCTGTGACAAGTAGTGATGAAAACCTCTGAGGTCAATGAAAAGATTTCATCAGAATCAGAATGATTTTTCTTAAGTATCCATTTGTCTTATTAAAACAATGTCTGGGAGCCTTAAACTCATTATTTAAAACACATGAAAGAAAAATGAGAACTGTCCTGATTATGCTGGCTTTTCAAAAAGTTAAAGCTAATTAAGTACATTCTTTTTAAACAGGGGCTTTCCTCGATATGTTGAGAATATTGTAAATGCTTCCAGCAATTTTTGGACCAAAAGAAAAAAAAGAGAGAGAGAGAGAGAGAGAGAGAGTAAGGGAAAGAAAGAAGGAAATTTTTCCTAGGATACGTTGACCAGGCAAAGAGGGGAAGAAAAACTAAAGATAATGGTGAACTTACAATGTGAGGGAGGGGGAGAGGCCCTACGGGTGCTTTGAACGGACAATGACTCCTACATACTTTAAAAGGCGATTTTAACCTCTATCAAGGAAAAAGAAAAGAACTTCAGCATGACATGAATATACTGTACTTGGTGAAATCAGTGCGTTGGTCCCCACGCTCCTGGCTCATGGCATAATAATTATGTTGGTTGATAGTGGCTCAGGGTGGAGGGAAGCCTTGTACTTGTCAGCAGACTCTTCGGGAGCATTTGATAAAGCCGGGTGTACACACATGAGCCACTTGGCTCGCTCTAGATCAAGCTCACACAGCGGGGGAATCCTTCCTCCAGTTATTTTGTGCCGCTGAAATACAATGTCACAAAATGCCCGGTAACAGGAAGGCTTCTGAGGGCAGAGGAAGTTTGGGGTGTGCTGTGCTCCCGGCTTCCATGGGAAGGATCTGACAGCCCTGTGGTGGGCGGGCTTGTTTTAATGGGGCATCGCCTCCCACTAAGGAATCCCCCATGTTTCCACTAAAGAATCCCTGATAGTTTGGCTCCACCCCTTTCAACAGCTTGCAAACCACCGTGGTGTTTCACTGTCCACGATTCGTCTATAAATGGAACTACGGAGACAACCAAGGCACCCAAAAGGAAAAGAAGAGGCTTTACTCAGGATGTGTGAACCAGAAAAAGCCAGGGAGAAAACCTAAAGATACATGCATTATGATTTATGGAAAAAGAGTCATTTTAGGATTTAGAGATGAGTGCAATAATACCTGCAACTTCATTACAAATGATTCAACAAAAGAAATCCACATGTCCTATACGTATGTTTGCATATGACAGGGTACACCAAGCGATGCAAAGCGTTCACCAGCGGTGAACTACATGGAAGGATATAATTTGAAAATGTTTTGAAATAGTTCTCTTGTTTTGAAAACTCATAATACAAAGAGGAGAATTCTATGAGCACCGACATGAACAGCTTGGATTACTTGGGGCGGGGAGAGGTTGCCGTATGGAAGAGTGGATGAGGAGAGAGGAAGGATTTTAAGGTCCAAACAGAAGGAAAGGGGGGAAGGTCTGTGTGACGACCGGACACACTGTGGACCTGGGGCATGGGGGTTCAGGTCACTCGTAGAATCGCCTGGACGCTCCCTGGGGAGCTGTGGCATCGTATTTGAGAGTGTACCTCAGACCTGAGTCGGACTTGGAGGGAGCAGCACCCAGAAGATTGTCAGGGAATTGTTCCTGCCTGTCCCGGACCCTCCGATCTCAGTGAGGCCAGAGATGCTTCCAGCTCTCAGCAGCGCCGTGGAGCCACCCAGCTTGAGGGGCCATCCTGGCAAAAGGAGCCCAGGAGTTCACCTGAAGCCCTGGCTGCCTGACCACGTAGAGCCAAAGCTTGAAATTTGCAGTAGCCGGGACTGGCCTGAGCTTGATCTTCCTTAGACTGGCTATTAATCCCCAGCTAGCAGCTGGCTCTGGGACGCCCTGTATAATAGATTGCATGTCACCCCACGTGCTTCCAGGGCACAGGCGCAGGTACGGCCGTGCAGTATTGTCTGACTCACTTCTCAAGGACTTTAGGGAAGGTTGTCGCTAGCAAAGGTGGAAGGGTTCCCAGGTCCTCTTCTTCGGAGTCTGCCTGGATATATATCATTAGTTGAAACAATGTTGCAGATGTCGCTGCTGCCCTAAGGGAGAGAGGAATCATTTAGTTCCCCGCAGTTCCTGAGATGCGTCCTTCACTGTAGCGAAGCTGCTGCTAATGCGTCCTTTCTTTGCAGCCCTGGCTCCCCTCTTCCCAGTTCTATTCTTCCACCTTTTTTACTGTTTATCCTTTACCGTGGGTTGTAAAACGTGTGAAATTTGATTAGTTCATATTTTGCTGATAGAGGTTTTTTATAATAAAGGGTCCCTAGCCTAAGCTCATCTTAGTACATATTAAAATTTTCACAGTTCTTGTGATCTTCTGATATTGTCACATACTATGGTATTTCTATAACTTTAATATCTGATTCTATCTGTTTCACTTATGATATACATGGAACTTTAAGAATATACTTTATTCTTAAATAAATCATTGTGTTGCTAACAATACAATGATAGTCATAGACTTGAGTATTTGCACAGGAAGGCACTTAAGTTACAAAGATGTGTCAGAACACCATAGTTTCTCATCAATACAAAGATATATCTTTATCTCTCTTCTCCCACTGGAAGCCAAATATTTATTATCTCTGGAGACTAATGATTATAAAATATATTGACAATAGATGATAAAAATGTGAAACTTAATGTCTTAGTTGTGCTCTACATTGTACAAAGTACTGTCACCTATAATATTAGTAAAGATAGCCAAAGAAATGGCAATTTATTGTCTACAGAGAGCCTTTTTGTAAATTAGTAGAACAAATGGAGCTGCATGAGGCCTTAGGGTCACTTTTTTCCTTATTATTTTTGTACTAATTATTTTTAAACACCATCTGCATTTGGGAATCTGTAAGTCTGTTTACATTCATCATGATCAAAAATAGTATTTATTATTTCTGAATGCTGTTGATGATAATGCTGAACTTTTAAACAAAATTTTATGCCATGACCTTATGTAACTCCCCCTCAACAAGAAGCAAGGTAAAGATACAAAGGATTATTTAGTCCTTTTAGAAATTTAGAAAGGCATTTATTTTGCTGGTAAGTACTTCTGAATAAAGTTAGTTCTTCACAGACATGGAAGTGTGAAACCATTTAGAAAGATTCTCCTAATTTGTGGAATAATACTGTTCCTATTTGGTAACATTTGACAGAAATGATCGGAGGTATTTAGTTATTAATTGTGTGTGTGTGTTTTGACACTTTTGTCAGCTTTTACTCTTGAAAATGTGTTGCTTGCATGGCATTGCTCTAGGTAGACGCCTCACTACACGTGTCTATGAGGTTCCCACCTTCCTTTCTGAGTGACTGGGTGGCGAAGTCCTCATGGGAAACCCAGCACACTGTGATGATGTCACTCACGTCATGAGAAGTGGGCTGCTATGTCCCTGCAGATACGGCTGTAAGAGGAAGAATCTGGAGTCTTCACAGCTGTGTACGGAAGCACGAAGTAGAACTCAGGCTCACTGGTTTCTCAATTCCCAGTGGTCCCTACATCTCCCACCCATGTAAAAACCTCAGCAGCAAAGCAAGCATGTCACCTCCTGTGTCCCACACACACTTGGCCGGCTGGCTAGCTGGCAGCTGGTAGCTTACTTTGCCGAGTAAGTCACAGGGCTGTTGTCAAGGAGGAGAAAGGCTTTTGACTCTGGAGCAGAGCACTGGCTTTTTCTACGTAAAAGTGTCCTGTCCCTGTTGGAGTACTTACCCCATTCGTGGTTCAGAAGGCGCCTGGGGAGTGCGTTCTCAGGGTCGGCTCGGTTGGGTTCAGCACTGATCGGTGACTTCCTCTGCTCTGTTTTCCCAGCCGGCAGACCCGCCTACAACAGTTTCTACGTCTACTGCAAAGGCCCCTGTCACAGGGTGCGGCCTGGAAAACTGAGGGTGCGCTGCAGGACCTGCCAGCAAGCCACGCTCACCTTGGCCCAGGTAAGGGCATGTGCGGGCGCAGGCTGCCCGGCGACACGAGTGTGTGTTTTCAGAGTTGCCCTTGGAGTCTCTAATCAGGTGTCATCGCGCTTACCACACGTTCTGTGTGGCGGGAACGGTTAACAGTGCCCGACGTGGTGTTTAAAACTACACGACTGTGTAACTGTTCAGTCGTGCAGGGCGGCGGCCCCCCCTGTGTTTAGCCCAGGCGTCTGGAAGGAAAGGCTGCTTCCAGATCAGGAGGCTGCAGTGGGGCGTCTGAGACGCAGCCAGGAAGGAGCTTTTCAACACGCTGAAGTGCTTCCGAGCTGCTCCGTGTGGTGGTCACACGCTTGTCTACCTGCAGCGGCCTCGGCTTGTTTTCATACAGTCCCCGAGCTAAGGATGGTTTGTAATGGTTTCTATGTGTTTGGGAGACATCAGAAGAAGAGCAGCACGTGACCCAGGATGTTTAGATTCCAGGGTCCCTAATAAAGTGTTATCGGAACACGGCCCCGCCCCCCATATCCATCTGTGCTGTCCGTGCGGCTTTGTGCCCGAGGGCAGGGGCGAGGCATCGCCACACACACTGGCGGGTCAGCTGAGGCTGGCCCTTCACAGAAAAGGTGTTCGGACCCTGCCAGGACTGGGCACAGCGGCTCGGGGCCTTAAGGTGAGGGGTGCAGGACTTGGCTAAGATTGATGTGGACACAAGTGTGTGTGTAGGGACGGGGAGGGCACTCTGGTCAGCAGAGCCACGGAGGCACAGAGGACGAAGCGCTTTAGAGGGTTCAGGCTGGAATGGTGACAAGTACCCCGGTGACCACACCGGGCCCCGGGGCTGGCTAGAGAATTTTATGCTGCAGGCAATGGGGAGTCAAGGCAAAATGTCCAGAGAAAAGGCGATGTATGCAATGAGGTTTGGGAACTACGAGCATTAGTGCTGCAGAAGCCTGTCATTGGGATGGAAGTGGGTGACAGATTGAAGGCAGAGGCAAAGTAGTCGCCTGTATGGTCCAGAGGGCCTGCATGAGGCGGGGGCCCGTAGAGTGGGTCTGATGGAGTGCCAGGGCCGTGTGGAGGAGGCTGAGTACCGGGGCACTCACGGACCCTCACCTCCGGCCTGGGGGAAACAGGGCAGCTACTCAGAAAACGTGGCTCGGTATCGTCCTGAGACAACTTTCAGCTGCCTGTGTACGAAGACAGATCTGTGAACGGTGCCTAGGTTTGTCCTGACTGCCCGTGAGGACCTTCTGGGGGTGTCACTGGTCAGTGTTTTGTCCGGGACACGTGCCATCCTGAAGTGCCCCAAGGTTTCCCTTCCACCTGAGGCTCTCGTCCGCCTCCGGCCTTCCCTGTGCAGTAACCGCTTTCGACTCCTCTGACCGACTCGGCTGTCAGGTGGTGGATGCGAGCTATTCATGCCAACCCCCTGGCCGTTCCTAGTAGAAAGGGAAGTGGCCGATTATTATTGAACTCCAAGCTTCATTCTTTCCACGGATTATCTCATTTAATTATTCTGTAACACTTGGGGTTAAGTACTGTTAGTAACTCTACTTTAGGTTGGAGGAAAGAGAGGCTTAGAGATGAACAAAATTGGAGCTCATGGCAGGTCGGACAGGGATTCGGACCCTGGTGTATGAGCTAAACTTAAAGCTCTAGCGTCTCCCTCCTTTCACCACACAGATATGTTTACACGAAGGATCACATGCTCAAATGTCCCCAGTGATCAGAGAGGTGACTTGACAGCTGAATCAGGCGTAGGCCAGGAGGGGTGAGGGTGGGAGGGGCCATGGACAGGAGGAAGCAAGGGCTGGGGCCTTGATGTGGCCAATTTTTTATTTAATAAATAGAACCCATACATGTGGAGTTTTATGTGAAATTGCTCGTTTAAAAACACGTTCCATAAGGGAAAAATGGAAAACCAACAAGGAAAAACAAACTGGAGCATCTGCCAAACCAAACCAGAGTGTTGTGGGGTTCTGATAGGTGGGTATTAGGTGCTCAGAGGAGCCTGGCATGTAGTGAGCCCTCAATTCGGGTGAGGAACCGGTGAGAGGCAGCTTCAGAAGATGAGTCTGGGGCCAGACTGTGACAGAATCACCTTGGGGACATCAGCCAGCTGGGGTGCAGCATCTATTTCCTATTTGTTGGAACGATCACTTCATATATAAAGAGTACTTAGAACGGTAGCTAGACCATAAATACTTAGAAATCTGAAATGCAGTATTACTATGGTTATATTATTTCTCACGTGTGCTACACACGCACATGTGCACGCACATGTGTGCACACACACATGTCTACTTCAGCGTGAATCCATCAGGCTTTGGCTAACTCCTTTCAAAGGAGTGGAAGCCCCCGCCCCCAGCTCAATCACCGAGAAGCCCTGTGATGAAGTCACTGTCCCTGCTCACTGGGCCCAGCCCTCGCTCCGAGGTGTGACGTCATGTGTGCAGTGGCCTCAGCCCTCCCCCAGGTCAGACGCCCCTCCTGTGGCCACCCCGGACGTTGACAGCTCCCAGAACATTTGCTTATTCAATTCAGGCTTTCTTTCCCTCTACATTACTTTTTAGTCTGCAAATACTTGACCCTTCTCTTAAGTGTTTCGAGCGCTGTCTCTCCATTCCCTTCGTCATTTCCTCCCCTGACAGATCAACACTTCATGTATATTATTACGCATATCATCAAATTTCTCTTTCACGTTCTATGCCCTTGTCCATCTGTCCATTCCAAGAGTCTGTAAGCCTCATAAGATCAGGCAACTTGTCAGTTTGGGCCCCTGATTTATGTTCGACACTTCACACAGTGCCTTGCCCATGTTAGGGCGCAGAACTAACCATGCTGCATGAATGGCATCTGTACTTGAACATTCACACATTGATTCAACAGAGCC
>PVKE010021198.1:0-26768 GCA_004027555.1 Craseonycteris thonglongyai | reverse complement strand
CCTTAATCTTTAAAGATGTTTGTACCCGCATGTTCATCGCAGCACTGTTCACAGTGGCCAGAACATGGAAACAACCAAAATGCCCTTCGATAGATGACTGGATAAAGAAGATGTGGTGCATTTACACAATGGAATACTACTCAGCGATAAGAAATGATGAAATACAGTCATTTCTGGCAACATGGATGGACCTAGAGACCATCTTATTAAGTGAAATAAGTCAGACTGAAAGAACCAGGAAACATATGACCTCACTTATAGGTGGAATATAAAACTGAAAGTTACAAAGACACAGAGACCTATGGACACACTCAATAGCTGGGTGATTGCCTGAGGGAAGGGGAGGAGGGGGGAGGGCGAGAGGCAGGGGAGGTGGGAGAGGGCACCAGCATTATGGACACAGTCAATGGTTTGGTGTTTACCTGGAGAGGAGGGAGGAGGGTGGAGGGGGGAGGGAGCGTTGTGTGGGGAGGGGGGAGTGGGCACCAGATATATCAGATTGGAGGGGGACCTGATTCTGGGAGCTGGGCACATAATGCGATGCATGGGTGATGTGATGTGGAGTTGTCCGTTGGGAAACTGTCTGATTGTTGCCAACCAATGTCAACCCATTAAATTTAACAATAAAATCTAATAATATTAAAAAAAAAATCGATTAAAGACACAAATGTAAGACCCACAAGTGTAATACTAAATGAAAATATAGGGGAAAATCTTCATGACATTGGTCTTGGCAATGATTTCTTGGATATGACATCAAAAGCACAGGTATTAAATGCAAAATAGAAAAATGAAATTTACACAGAACTTAAAAACTTCCGTATATCAAAGGAAACAATTAACAGAACGAAAGACAAGCAGACGTCCTCAAACTTTTTAAACAGGGGGCCAGTTCACTGTCCCTCAGACCGTTGGAGGGCCGGACTGCGGGCCCGGGATGAGTTGGCTGCTAAGCAGGACAGGCAGCAGCGGCAAAAACACCCAGTGGGCGTTTTCAGCGGGCTGCATGTGGCCCGCGGGCTGTAGTTTGAGGACAGCTGAATAAGGAGTGAGAAAAATGTTGGCAAATTATACATACCTCTGATAAGAGGTTAATATTCAAAAAATACATAGAAGTCCTATATCTTAATAACAACAACAACAAAAACACAACCCAGTTCGAAGAACTTGAATAAATATTTCTCCAAGGGATGCTGGGATTGCTCAGTGGTTGAGTGCGTTCCTTATAACCACGAGGTCCAGGGTTTGATTCCCAGCAATGGCACATGCAAACCCATATGCTGAACTGCAGTACGACAGGAAACTGCCGGATCGGTCAGTTGTGAAGGTTTCCACCTCCCACATGGGAGGCCCCCAGTTCAGTTCCCACCCGGTGCAGCCCTACAGGCACCTGTGTGGAATGAAACCGTGTCACAACTAATGATGTGTAACTATGGGGATTGCTCTGGGCCCTCCCCCCTTCTCTCTCTCTCTCTCTCTCTCTCTCTCCCCTCCCCCACCCAACACTCTCACCTTCTCTCAAAAACAATAAAATAAATCTTTTTAAAAAAATTAAAATTTCTCCGAAGAAGATATAGAAATAGACAGGAGCATAGGGAAAGGAGCTTCCATCCCCATCTAGCTTGAACGAGATCGAACATGGTGATAACATTCTGGACTAGTAATCAGTCCACCTTCCCACTCCGCCCATGTCAGCAAGACCCGATGCAGGGGGCTGCTGGACTTCCACCCTCATAGAGCAGCAAGGAGACTTAAAGAGGCCATGTGAAGGAAAGCTAGTCAGCACTTCCACTTTCCTCCTGTATCTGTGGGACCTGGAGGGGGAGCTAAGACACAATTTCATTCATTACCAATTTTCTTGAAACAAATTAAAAAACAGAAAATCTCAAAAATGAACCAAAAGTTATTTAAAATAAAACAAAGGAAATTATAGGACCAAAGCATGTTATCAAAATAAAAACTCATTTGAAGATCGTAAAGGACAGAATCAGTGAACTTGAAAATAGATCATAGACTCACCTAATTTGAATGATAGAGACTGAAAAAGTAAATGAACAAAATCTCAAGGATCTATAAAATAATAACAAAAGCACTAATTTTCTTACTGAAAATCCCAGATGAAGAAAACTGAGTGTGTAAATTAAAAGAAATAATGGCAGTAAATTTCTCAGATTTGGCACAAGACATGAACCTACACATTTAAGAAGTAGAGTGGACCCCAAATAGGATAAACCTGAAGAAATCTGTGCCCGAATATATCATAATTAAACTTATGAAAATGAATGAACACACAAAAATGTTGAAAGCAGTTAAGGAAAAAGAACACATTACTTGTAGAACATCAGTTCTCATCTGAAACCATGAAGGCTATGAAGAAGCTGCAAGATATCTTTCAAGTATTGAAAAAAAACCAAAACACAAAACCTGCAAATCAGCTGCAAATCCTATAGTTGAGGAAGATATACCTCAGAAAGGGAAAATAAGACATTCTCAGATAAAGTAAAAGAAAATTGATTGCAAGCAATCTTATCCCTAAAGAATGGCTAAAGGAAGTTCTTAAACAGAAAGGACTTGATAGAAGGCTTGGACCTTCAGAGAGGAAGACGGTCAGAATGGGTATATATAGGGGTAAAAATAATTGGCTATCCTACTTATAAAGAGTTTTTAAAATTATATTTAATGGTTGAAGTAAAATTATAAAGGGACCTGAGTGGAAATGTTTTCCCTTTACTTAAATTGGAAGTTACTTTCATAGACTACACATTACAGTACATTATAATACCCAGAGCAACCAATAAAAGCATCATACAAAGTGTTAAAACAGAGATAAGCTGAACAGCATAATCAAACAATACAATCTCATTGGCATAGTATATAGAACAATTCATCCATCGATGGCAGAATATATGTAATATATATTTATCGAGTACTATGGACTATTAACCAAGATAAACTATATTCTGAATCATAAAGCAGTCCTCAACAGATTTAAATTAATGAAATCATACAGAGAGTGTTGTTCTCTGACAATAAGAGTATTAAATCAATAAGACAGACTATAGGAAGATCTCTAACTACACGTGAATTAAAACAAACAAACAAAAAAAGCATACTCTTCCAAGTAGTCTGAGGCAAGAAGGAAGTCTCAAACCTTCATCTCAAGATCAAACCCCATGCAATCCTTAGCATGTGAACATAGACTCAGGGCAAGCAGCAGAGAGAGGGCGCCCACTTTTACAGAATGGGGGAGGGAAGCTTCTCATGGGGATGTGTCAGCGAGAGGTACATGCAGCTAATTGGGAAAGGGATGAAAAGGGAGCTATCTTTTATTCAAAGGCCTACTGTAACAGACACACTTCTAGATGAATTCCATGCAGTATCTTATACCCTCCTCTCCACAGGTTAGCTGAGTCCCAATTTCTCTTATAATAAGGTTCCAGGAGATGTTGTAAGTTCTCTGAGTAATAGGAGAGATTTTATTGTCCTTATTTGCAAAATAAATTGAAGCAAATAGCCAACAAATAACATTTTCCTGGTCACTACCAGTCTGACTTTAGATCTTAGCACATTTTAATGAACTCCCAGCTAAGTAAGTTTTTTCTCACATATTAGTCAAAGAAACCTTTTTAAAGAGAAAAGTTCTGAAGGACCTTTAAAAATATATCTTAATGGTACCTCAAACCCCAGCTTGAGAAAAACTGACTTGAACACAGAATATCTAATTCTATAAAACTATCTCTCAATTGCAAATCATAATTGCAAAGAAAGTATATCTTTTTAACTGGTAAGATACTTCTAAAGACTAGGACACACCTAAGAAATTATAATATTTTATATTTTAATTAAAATACAAAATTTAAAAATTCTTATACAAATCACAAAATTCTGAGCACTTTCCAGACCCTAGTTCTTTCTTATGTGCATCCCAATTTAAGAAATAGTTTACTAGAAAATACTGGAGTGATTATCATAGAGAAGCAGCTTCACTCCTAAAAAGGCTGCATAGGAAAAAGGCAAGAGCACTTTAAGGCAACTGACTACATTTCCCCTTTTGACAAAACTGATTGTTGCTACCCACTCCAGTCCTTCTTTATGCAGGTGAATTTGAAGTGTTTTGATTGCTTTCAGGTTCTGAAGAAGCGCTGCCAAAATTCTAGGACCACTATTTATTTTTCTAATTAGTTCCTAATTGGGAATGCTATTATGTTGCTCCTTAAAATGCAAAGAAGTCAGTTGCAGCTGTAAAGGTCTGTGTTCACCACTCAAAACCTTTCTGGCCTGAAAAGATGATAAACTCTTTAGTGCTCTCCCTGAAGAGGGTGATTGGTTTCCTGTTTGTCGTCTATTGTGCTGTTGGTAAATCCTAGGTTTTTCTTTTATGCACATAAGTCAGAGAAGGAGGAATTTGCTTCTGGTTCAATCAGTATTTCTCCTGTAGGGGAGAAAGTGGCCCTGGAGAGCTATTAACCCAATCTGCTGGGGTGTGTATAGCACAAGTGAAGAAGCAGGCTACTAAAACAATAGCTACGAGTGGGGGACCCGATGATATATAGACTTCACCTGCCCTGGAAGCAAAGCCTATAATAAAGTTTACAGTTTATAAAACACAACCTTAAAATATTTATGTGTCTCTGTAGGCGAATTGGATCTTTTTTTCCAACTCTGTATGCAACCACGCTGTAAGAAAAGCAGTGACCTTTGTAAAGGAAAATATAAAGCTTCTCCTAAGCTTTTCTATAAATTCATGTTCTACTTGAATGGGGATTTTGCATTTTGTGGGGGCATGTGGGGTATAGCGGAATGGACAAGTTAGAGCTTGCAGGAGAATTCTGAAAGCAAAGTATCTCTGAACATCTAAGTGGGCCCCTGGAGGGTGAACTTGTAGGAAGGCCTGTAGTAGCTGCCCCTTCTCAGGACGATGCTGCCTCCCTGAGCTGGAAGTCAAGTGCCTACTGGTGGGCTTGGGAGTAGTGAAGGTTGACAGGACAAGCAACTAAGACAAGATGGGCTGAGACTGAGAGGAGACTGAAGATAAACTAGATTTCATTGGATGTTTCTGCTCTGTTGTACTAGTGACCAACTGACAAGTTCCTGCCGAGGGCTTCATTTCTGCCCTTCAACCTTATACAAGTTCCTTTCTTAGGCAACTCTGTACTGGAACAATACAGGTAAGGGGATACTGGGAGATACAACTTTCAATCTTAACCAAGTTGATAAAACACACTTAAGTACACAGTCTAGTCTCCTTAATTTATAAGTTTGATTTTATCATTTATAAATAATGATTTAAAAATCATTTATAAGTGATTTTATAAACAGATATATCTGATCTTTATGTATAAATGATTTTCAGAATGCTGTCAGTGATTGGCACAAGAATGTTCATCCAGTGGTTATGATGAGAAGAATAAGAGAAAATGAGTAGAACATAAAAAATTGGGGATGCTGGGATAGCTCAGCCATTGAGCGCTTGCCTTGTGATCGATGCCAGGGTTTGGGGTTTGGTTCCTGGTCCCAGACCACATAGGCCCATATGCTTGACTGCAGTGTGGCTGGTGACTGCTTGGATGGCACTGTGGTGAGTGAGGGTTATTGCCTCCCATGCAGGAGGAGCCTGGTTTGGTTTCCACCCCACACAGCCCCACATCCACCTGTATGGAATGAAACTATGTCATACCTAATGCTCAGCAACTATGGAAGCTGCTCTGAGCCTTCCCCACTTCTCTCTCTCTCTCTCTCTCTCTTTCTCTCTCTCTCACCTTCTCTCAAACAATAAAAAATAAATCTAAAAAAAATTCTATATTATTATTACATTGTTAAACTTCAGTCACCTCCAAAGCACTCTTCATTTGATGCAACACACCCATTGAAATGCTTTTCCCACTGCTCAAAACACCATTTGAATTCATTGATTTTGATGCTTTTCAGTGTTTCTGCCATTTTTTTATTTCACGTCTTCCACTTTGGCAAAACATTTCCTTTTGAGGACATTTTTTCTTCCAGAAAAATGTTTAAAAAATGTTTTGGGGCAAGATTGAGAGAATAGGGAGGGTGGGGCCTGGGGTTTATGCCACCTTTTTTTGTGTGTGTATGTGTGTGTCTCAGAAACCACTGAACACTCAGCATGTTGTGGGTGTCATGCTGCACTTCGTTCATGTGAATCACCCATCATGACATGGGCAAATGCATTAAAAGAGTCTCCAAAACTTTTTTACTGAAGCTGAATGCAGCTTCTCACAATGCCAGCTTGTATACATACTGATGCAGAGGGGTTCCTAGAACACTCACCTGGTGGGGGAAGCCTATATTACAAGGGCCCACCCTCCAGAAGATAATTACGATTTGGGGGGGGGGGGGTGACCCTCATATGTTGCCTGGTCCTCGAAACATGGAGGGTTCCTACCTATACACAGGCTGGCAAACATGCACTGAAGCAATTTGATTGCCCTTACTCTTATGTTGATAAGAGAATAAAAGGCTAAATAACTTCTAAGAACACTTCACATTTCCATTCAAAGACGGTGACTTGGGTGGAACTAGCCAAATGATCACTGGAGTACACAGAAAAAGCTCAAAGCCAAATTACTCATAGGACTATTTGTGTCTCTGTGCATCATTAGCCTTGACTAAAATTCAGGTATAACTTTGTAAAATGAAAGATTAGTATTACCTTCCTACCAAGCTGACCAAAAGAATGGATTGTGCACACATTTACCCATTGTGCCAGCTAAGAAGATAAATCAATCTCCATTTTTTTAGGGCAAACTTGTAGAAATAATGGTGTGTAATCAAATGAAGTGCATGGGAATTATTTATGTAATGGAGATATTTGTTCTCATAAATTGTCAAATTATAAATAGCTGCTGACCTGTTGGATTTTCCTAAGGCTGTGCTCTTTACCTTTATCAACTTTATTTATGATTTATGAAGGCAGATGCATCAGATTGAAAAACAATAAAGAAAATGTGACTTGACTAAAAACAGAATCCAGAGATAAGCTTGCAAGTTTCAAAATATGCTGAAATCAGAATACAGAATTTCATTGGGGTGATGATGTAAAATTTATTTTAACCAAAAATCGCCATATAAAATACTTTATGCTTAAAAATGCATCATAAAAACTTTGTAAAGTTGGTAGTACAATGCTCATTTATGCATAAAAAATAAATGAGACTTAAGAAAATGTAGCAACTTGTTCACACTGTTTTCCAAATCATTGGTGAAGACGGATAATGATTTGCCTTTGTCCCACTCTATAAATCTATTTAGTGTTAAACTAGTCGAAAATATATCTATCCTTGAAGTAGGCTACAGTTTAGGAAATTCAAGTCTTGCCCTAATCCTGCACTGCAAAGCTCCATGTTTATTTCTATATAAAATGTGGGGAAAAGAAGCTCAAGTAAATTACAATGAAATTGGCTAAAGAAAGAAAGATCTACCCGGTTAGTTACCACTTGCCTCCAGGAGTACACATCATGGAATAAAGCACCATAGCCACTTTTTATCAGGTTCATGAACAAATTAAGTTTCTCTGTTATGTCTTCTATATCTCTGTGATATATATACCAGGCATGCCAAAAAATGTATACACATTTTATGAGATATTGTCTATGTATTACTTTTTGAATTGAATTATGGTAGTAATGACTGTGATGTTCACTCAAAAGGTGGTGTTAATCAAAGGAATACTAGCGTCACCATGCAACAGGCAAGAGAGTGAAAGAGGACCACAGAACCACAGCTGTCATTTGAGGAGCACAAGACCATTTTTAAATGGTATTTAGAATTTGAGAATGTTGTTAAAGTACAAGGGCAATGGAGGCGTGAGTATGCAACAGAACCTCCAACACGCCTAACAACTGCACGCATTTGTGATAACTTTGAGACACATGGTAAATTGAAAAGGCATGCACAGTGATACAAGTGGCCAGTTGGGTCAATGTTGCTTAAGCAGTAGTTCACTATAATCAGAAGTGTCAGGATGCTGATGGTAACCACCTTGAGCACCTCTTGTAATTGGAGAAGTCAAATGTAAATTGTAGTCATCTTTTGTCCTTGGTATATACTCAGTATTATAATGTTAATACAGCCTTTTTCTTTCTTAAAAAGTGTATACATTTTTTGGTACTGTGTGTGTCCCCAGTTCCTGGCACAGAGTTCCTAAAACTCTTGAATTTCCTAATTGATAAGAAAACTAGGAGCATCTTTTGTTCTAATATTTGACCTTTGACCCTGATTTCCTACATAGGCTCCTAAACCCCTTGGAATTTCCTGTATGATAGCAGTGTCTTTTGTTCTAATGAGGTAATTCTTAGTGGTCTCCCAGATGAGGTTTAATCACCAAAAAGATCAAACCATGATAAAAAGCTTGGAATTTTCAGCCCCAGGCCAGGTGCTCCAGAGAGGGATGATGGGCTGAAAATGGAGTTCATGATTAATCACACCTACAGGATGAAGCCACCAGAAAAATCCCAAAGGCATGGGTTCAGGGACCTTCTGGGTCCCTGAACACATGAAGGTATTAAAAGAGTAGTACTGCCAGACAAGGCGTGGAAGCTTCATGCCCTTTTCCATAATCTTGCCCTATGCATCCTTTATATCTAGATGTTCATCTGTATTATTTATCATATCCTTTTATAATAAACGAATGAAGAGCAAGTAACTTTTTCTGAGTTCTGTGAGCTGCTCTAGTAAGTTAATCAAACCCAAGCAGGGGTTCATGGAAACCTCTGATTTATAACTGATTGTTGTGCCGAATGAGACCACCCGCGAGACAGACGACCATAACACAAAGAATTTGGTGGAATCAGACCCTCTTCTGCCAATTGGTGAGGGAGATTTTATTAGCAGATTCGAATCTGGGCTGCCACCCCGGGTTTATCCGAGAGCAACAAGCCCTGACTTACACTAAGTTTGCCTTTTTATATATAATTTAAAACAGGGGAGGGGTGCCGAGTGCGCAATCCTATTGAGTCACGCAGAGTTTTAGCCTTGCGGTTGCACGCATTAGCTAAGAGCAACAGCCCTCATCCTTGAATATTCTGTTACTTTTTGATAAAACATCCTGTTGCTGAGCTGGCCCAGCTGCGTTGGTCAAGGACACCTTTTTTTCTACTGCACCAGTAAATTTTCACTGTCCTACATTCCCCATTGCTTTTGTAACCCTAGTGGTCAAATCTTTGACCAGCTTTAAGCAAGCAAGCAATAATATCCAGAAGCAGAAGTTAGCTGTTAGCGGGGTATTCACATTGGTGATTCGACTACTTGGGGAAGTCGGCTATAGGGGGTTGCCAAAGCTAGAAGTTTTATGGTTTGGACTCTTTTTTTTACAAATGCCATAAGCCGATTTAAGATAACTGGCCCACATGTAAGCCCTAAGAGGAGGAGTAGCAGTGGCCCTGCTAAAGCCGAGAGAAGGGTGGTCGCCCAGGGGGACCAGTTATATAGCCCTTTAAATTACCCCTGGGAGTTTTTTTTTGTTTTTTTTTTTCTCTGTCTTTTAACTTCTTTTGTAATATTTTTATGTTCTCCCTGATTACCCCTGAGTGGTTGGCATAGAAGCAGCAGGCCTCCCCTAAGGCAGTATAGAGACCCCCCTGTTGTAAAAGAAGAAGGTCTAACCCTCTCCTATTCTGGAGGATTACTTTTGCAAGGGAATCGAGGGCCATCTCTAAATGGCTTGCTTGGTCCTGTATTATCCTGATATCTTCAGAGAATTGGATAGAAAGTTTTTGAATGTTAACCTGACTGGTGGTTAGGGCGGCGGCACTAACTGCCGCTGACCCTGCAATCCCGAGCCCCGCTAGTAGGGGAACTAATAAGGGGGTCCTTTTTTGGAGCCTGACATGTGGATCCGGGGCCAGGAAGTGCTCCATTCCTGATGACCCTGAATATATAAAAACTTGCGGGATTATGTAGGTCAGGATACAAAGTTTAGGCTTCCTGGTGGGGGGTACATAACAGGCAAGTCCCGAGGTACAAGCAAACCAAGTTCCCTCTGGGGCTATTAATATTTCGTTCCCCTCAAGGTGGACCTTAGAGGCACAGCTAGATTTATAGGGGGAGAGATCTATTGAATAATTTCCCCCTATAAAGTAAGTCCCCTCTCCTTGTAGGTCCCCTAGAGTTAGGTGACTTGAATTCTGAAAGCAAGGGCTAATATGGTTTTTTTTTTCCTCATCCAATAGGGACCGGTTTCTGACCTGGTCAGTGGAGTTTTCTAGAGACAGGTTGACAGCAATACCTATATAGTATGGCGGGGCTGGCTCTAGACATAGCCAGCACTCGTCCGTACTCTCTGGGTGCGAGTTATTCAGGAGAGAGAATACTGAGTCTAAAGTTTTTAGGAGGGAGTGGGTTATACCTAAACACGAGGAGGGGAACAGAAACAGAACTAAGATTGTCCATCTAACCGAGTCAGTTTGACCTTTAACGGGTTTGAGGAGGGCGAGATTCGCCATGTCCCTTGGTCACTTGGGTCAGGTGCTTTCTTCAATCTGGAGTGGTGAATCCAGGCAGTTTTTCCTGCAACCCGGGCGGCTGTGGGCGTGCTGACGATGATCTGGAAGGGTCCGTCCCATCTAGGGGTCAGCTGCGCAATGCTGACCTTTTTAACATAGACCAGGTCCCCGGGTGCGAAGAGCGGCCTCCTCTTCTCGGGACCAGGGTCCGGGCGGACCTCAGCTATGGCAGCGCGGGCTTGGGTTCGGGTTAGCTGCAAGGCCTGTAAAGACTTAAGCAAAGTTTGCTGTTTGATGTTAGCCATGTGTTCTAGTCCTACCCAAGGCACTATCGGGGGTTTGAGCCCATATAGTACCTCAAAAGGGGTAAACCCCTCTGTACTTGGGGTGCACCATACCCTAAGGAGGGCTTGGGGAAGCAAACTTACCCAGTCGCCACCGGTCACTAGTTTTAATTTAGTTATGGTTTCCTTTAGGTTTCTATTTAGTCCTTCCACCTGTCCTGAGCTCTGGGGTCGGTAAGCATAATGGAGCTTCCAAGTTATTTGGAGGGTCGAGGCCAACAACTGAGTAAGTTTGGCTATGAATGTTGGCCCGTTATCTGACCCTAGCTGGACGGGTAAGCCGAATCTGGGGATGATGTCATTAACTAAATGCTTTGCTACAACCTGTGCAGTCTCCCCCTTCGTTGGGAAAGCCTCAGCCCAGCCAGAGAAGGTGTCAATAAAAACGAGCAGATAATGGTAACCTCCTCTTGCTGGAGTCATTTCTGTGAAGTCCATTTCCCAATGTTCTCCGGGGTGTTCTCCTCTCCTCCGTATCCCTTTTTCATGGACCAAAGGAGAGGGGCTGGCATTTACCCTGGCACAAGCTTCACATCGCCTTACAACATCTTTAGCTATTTTGTAGATACCGCATAGCAAGTAATGCTTTCTGATCAGTTCTGCCAGCTTGTTTTTTCCCAGGTGGGTGGCGTGGTGGGTTTGCTCTACCACCCGCCTCCCCACTGCTTTTGGGAGGAGGGTTCGGCCATCTGGCAGGAGATACCATCCCCCCGAGGTGCGGTTTCCCCTCAACTTTTGCCCTAGCGCCACTTCCTTCTGTGAGTATTGAGGGGCTTCTGCGAGCCAGTCGTAGTGGGGCTGATCCTTGACAACCATGACCTCTGCCCCCCTGGCCGCAGCCTTAGCAGTCTGATCAGCGAATTGGTTTTCCCCTCGCCTCGAGGGAGTTATCCTTCTGATGGCCTCGGCAATGAATAACAGCCACCCTCTTAGGTTTCCATATTGTAGCCAGGAGGTTTAATATTTCTGTCGCATGCTTGATAGCCTTGCCTCCCGTTGTGAGTAATCCCTTTTTCTTATATAAGGCTCATGGGTTACAACATGGTTTAGTGATTGGCATCTAAAGTGGGGGTAGGTGACGTCTGATAGGACTGAGGCCTTAACTTGTGTGATCTGATGTTCTCTCCAGGTAGATAGTGTCAGAATTGAGTTAAATTGTAGGACACCCAGCTGGTGTCACAGAATTGCTTGGTGTGGGAAAAATTTCTACACATTTAGTGACAGAAGTGTTGTGAATGTGGTAGCAGTTTGAGAGTAGGGACACTGGAAAGGTTTTTCTACATAATATCCATTGAGATAATCACCACAAGCAGGAACTATATCATCATTACTGTGTTTATTTCTTTAGCCCCAATGGCACCTTGAACAGGTGCTTAATAAATATTTATCTTTATTAAAAAAATAATAATAAAACTTTTTTGAGCTTTAAACTCATGTTACTATCTAATTCAAATAATCACTAGTCAGTCCTTTCTGCAAAACTATTATCTTCCAACAGTTCCCATTTTAGTTAATCCATTCCTAATTACCCAGTAACCCAAAACGGAAATCTGGGACATAATACAGTGTCAAAGGCCAGTCAACCTGGATTTAACTTGACCATTGCTTGACTTGGATAACTTTGATTCTCAGTGCCTCAGTTTCCTCACGTGTAAAATGAGAAGATACTAGTCCCTACCTTCAAGGATTTTAGTTTGGATTGAATGAGTTCATACAAATACAATATTTAGAATTCAGTGACCCCATACTTCTCATTCTTTCTCTTTTAGGCCTCATATTTCATTTACAACCAGACATTTTATTCTGTTATTAAAAAAAAAAATTCTGGCTTATATTTCTATTGCCTTTGCTCGAGCCCTTGCAGCGTCCTGACTTTTAACAGGTTAACCTCTCCAGTGTCTACAGACCATCTCTAAGGTCTATCTCCACCTCTCACCTTTGACATTGTATAGTCCATATTCTACTACCAGTATCCTATCCATTCACATGTACATAACAAAGTCATTATTTTCTTTTGAAAAACGCTATCTCTTCAGTACTTAAGAAATAATTTTAACTTTTTGAATGACATACAAGACTCTTTAACACCTGACTGATGAAATGTACTGTAATTCTATTAATCATCTTCCATTTTATCCCAACTGAAAAGCAGAACTATCTACACCCAGTTTACTGTCTATATTAACATTACTGCATTATTACAGTCTTCATTAACATAACCTTACAATTCCACTCTACTTTTGCCAGGCAAGATCAAAGTTGCAAATAGCTATCAATTACAGCAGGAACTTCCTGAAAGATCTATCAGCTCTTCAATAGAAGTATCAAGTGATAGCTTACATCCTAAGACTCTTGGAACCTCTTGCTTCGAAACACTTGCCTTGCTGCTGTGTACTAATCCTATTTATATGATTGTTACAACCCCCACATTTAAAGATCAGCCTAACCTTGATTTTAAAATCTCAATAAATACCTAATTTTGCCCTTCCCTCCCTCAGTTACTACTACTGTGGAGGTAGATCTCTTACTGAGGTAAGCAATAAACTCCATTTTGTCTTCTAGGCTGGATATTGTGCTTATATTTGGGGAGCCTGTATTTGTCAAAACCCAGCCAGTATCAGAGATTTCATAATTTCTTAAATGCCCCATTCTAAACCATACTCCTTTTCACATATATATGTTTTTCCCAAGTCTGGAATGCTTCAGTCCATCTCATTTTTTTCCCCATCTGACAAAAGTCAACTTAAATACAAACAATTTTATCTATGATGTGAATTCTCCTTCAACAGTTAGAGACAATTATTTCCCACTTGGTGCTACCAAAACACTCTGCCTATAACTAAATAGTTATATACCTCCTATTATATTATAAACATATGCACGCTTTTCACGCTCCACTGGTAGTAATCTGAGCTCACTGAAAACAAATAATGCCATGTTCCTTTCACCAAACATCCTAATGAACATAGTGAGTGATACATTGTGGAAATGTATTATTTGTTGAGAAAATTAAATGAATATGCATAGTCAACCTGTGCCTTCTTAGTATTACCGGTAGGTATTCATAAATTAAGTTATATATACCGGTATATATTTTTTTTAAGTTATTTTTTAAAATATTTATTTATTTATTTATTTATTTATTTATTTATTTATTTATTTATTTTTTTTTTTTACAGGGAGGGAAAGAGATACAGAGACAGAGAGAGAACTGAACTGGGGGAGCTCCCAATTCAGCACATGGTTCCTCACGGGCCGGGGCAGGGATTCAATCCCCGGTCCCCGGTGCTGCAAAGTGAGCGCCCAACCTACTGAGCCATCCTGGCTTCCCCATTAAATTATATTTTAAGACATCAAATCACTAATTCATCAAGGTAATGATGAAAGAAATAGATAATAGCACTTTACCCATTAGAGTGAAATCTCCTTTTTGGAAGACAATGACTACTTTAGTTGAAGTGGTAAAGGGCAATGGTCTTACAGTTCTTTACAAAGTCCGTAGCCCTCTCTTTCAATCTGTAGAACTGCAGCCTGCTTATTTCTAACACATTGCTAATTCATTAGACAACCTTTTTTTTTTTTTGATAGGGTATTTCAGAGTTGATTTTCAGATCCAAAAAGTAGATACTGTAGCAAATGGAAATTGATTCTAAATAAAGCGGTTGAACAGATTTATTTACTACAGTAGGCATATTTCTTCTACATCTCCTATTCATTATAATTTTTAAGCTCTTATTCAGTAATGAAAGTTTATACATAACTTAAATATAAAATTTCCTGGCATGGGAAAGAATAATATTGAAAACCAGAGGACCTATATTTTAGCAACATATATACCATTCAAACATATAATTTCTGAATAACTTGCTCTTGCTAACCTATGATTTAAAATGGGGATAAAATAAACACTCAATTCATAGCATTATATAGAAAGTTTAATGTGTTAATGTAAACAAAAAGTGTTCTATAAATGGTTAAGTTCCAGGCAAACACTGGCCATTATTTACTATTCTCTTCTAAATTTGTTGAAAAGAGGAGTATTTTCTCTAAGCTGATTACATGTGTGATAGCCTGATCATGTCTCCAACAATATCCCAAGACATGGCTCATCTGTAGAAGCTTCACTAGATAAAGAGTAGGTAGAGTATTCACTAAATAACTGTACAGAGTCACATCTGCACAGTGATTACTTCAAGGACCCATAGTCCTTTTACACATGATATCAAACACAATTCTATTTTTTTGGAACCAGTTTTTACTACAGTGTCAATGTAATCACAGGGAGTTAGATGACAAGTTTCAAGTAGGACTAGTTCTCAGCTGATTTGTGAAAATTGAGACTCTTGTTTCATATCTCTCTGTGGTTATCTCAACCTTTACAAGAGCGAGTTCTAGAATGCACTAATTATCCACGTTGGACACAGACACAGTGGAAGAACAAAGTTGGAACCATGACACTTTTTTTTCCAAAATGCAAGAAATGGGAAAAGAATGAAATTCAATAAAATTTGAAAAGGATGGATGGATAAAGAAAGGATTCAACTGCTAACAGAGAGAATGGTATAAGCAAGCTTCCTTCTCTTTCAAAATTGTAAAGTCCCAAAGTAGTTTTGTAGAGTAATAGGGCATGAGGGGAATGATGGAATGACAGAATAAATAGCACAGTTTTATAACTCAGATGGTTGTGGAAGAGTGCAGGAAGACATTTAACTTAGGTAGGCCTTTTGAACTTCTGGAACTTTTGACTGTTCTTTCAGGCAAAAGCTGTGTTCATTAACTAGCTCACCTTTGCATAGAACTTTCCCTGTGTTGTGCCCACTGAGTCTTTCAGGAACCCTCTGGGAATACTCAGTGTGTTTCAGAACTGTGAGAAACCCCAAACAGGTTAGCCCCAATGCCATCTCAACTCAGATAAGTATCTTCCCCATTCCATCTCACCATTGTTACCCTCCAACGTGCTGTAAACCTGCCCCTGAAGTGCACATACATTCCTGACCTCCCTGTCACTTAAGTTCCCAGGGTTTCTTCCTGAGAAACATGCAAGTCATTGATGAAAGAACTGAGTCTCTGGATCTGAGCCACAACATTTCCACTTACGAGTTTCATGACTTAGGAGAAGTTAAAACATTTTTGAGATTTGGAACAAGTCTGAAATAAATTTACTTTCCCAGCTTGTTGGAAGGAACACAGTAATATAGTATATAAGAGTTTTCCAATCTGTAAAA
Organism: Craseonycteris thonglongyai; assembly: GCA_004027555.1. NCBI lineage: Eukaryota > Metazoa > Chordata > Mammalia > Chiroptera > Craseonycteridae > Craseonycteris > Craseonycteris thonglongyai. The sequence goes on along the minus strand of PVKE010021198.1, from coordinate 10,739 downwards.
TGATATGTAACCTTTAAAAATACAGATAGACATCTCCTGCTCAAACTTTGCAGGCTGTAAAGAAATGCACTTTTGGTTTTGTTTGTTTGTTTTTATACTTCCTTACTATACCTCTGGCACTAGAGTTTTCTACACATCAAGTAATTCTCTGGAACCAGCTGAGTATCCTGCAATTTCAATCCATTCTGATGCAATCTATCTGGAGATAGCATCAGATCCCACATGTTAGCTAAGGGCTCAGACCCACATTTCAGATGCCAATCACAAGTCTCAGGTTATTACTTGTACTTCTGATTGACCAGCTATAAATTGAATTTCCCATAATCCCCTCCCTTTTGCTAAAACAGCTCACCGAACTCAGGGAAACACTTCCCTTTACTAGTTTATTAAGTAATAAAAGATATGAAACAGGATATAGACTGCCCCCAGTATAGGAGTTTGTGGGTATGCCACATTCCTGGTGCATATAGATGTGTTCTCCAGCCCAGAAGGTCCCTGAACCCTGTGCTTTGGGATTTCTATGGAGGCTTCAATATGTAGGTGTGTTTGATCATTATCTTTGTTTCCTGCCCCTTTACCCTTTCTGAAGAATGGGGCAGGGGTTGGAAATTCCAAGCTTCTAATCATAACTCAGTTTTTCTGATGACCATCCTCCATCCAGGGACCCACCAAAGGCCATTGTATTACAATAAAAGAGATTTTTATTATCCAAGAAATTCCAAGGGATTTAGATAGTCTGTGTCAAAAATTGGAATCAAAGAACAAATACTAGAATAAAAGATTCTCCTGGTGATCTAATCACTTAGGACATTACAAGGATGTTAGGAGCTCTGCGCCCCAGAGTAAGGGTAGATGATAGAGATAGATCATAGATAGATAGATAGATAGATACATAGATGATAGATTTATGATATATAGATGAGAGATAGTGCTAGATAGAGAATATATAATGTATCTTCTATTATTTCACACAGGCAACAAAGACAATACACAAGCTTCATTGGTGGGGCTATGTATATACTAATAATTGGTTTAGCAGCAAATATTAGTTAATAAACCCCAAAAGTCCACACAGGGCATACCCTAAGCCACTTGCTATTCATCTTACAAGGGGGGGGGGAAGTTCTAGTAATAAAAAATACTTTTTGAGGTTCTTAGGCTTTTCTACCTATTCACTGTGTCCTAGACTTAATGAGTCACCCAAATGCCTACCAGATATTACTCTATCTTTAATTATTTTAATTCTTTATGAGGCCATCTCTCTTTTTAACTGATTTTTTTGGGGTGTGTGGGGGTGGGGGAGGGTCTCTTTCTTGACTGAAATCTAGTTTGTCAATCTACAGCCCAGGAAGAACAGTTTTCTTGCCTGGAAATGCCACTTGTATTTTTAGTGCCTACTAATTCTTAAACAATTACTTAAGCCTGTTAATAAACTTGAATACAAAAACAGATGGCAATATGTGGACCACACCAAATAGAAGTCACACATCTAGGGGTATCCAAAGTCAAGTTACCACTGATTGATCTTTGTGTTCAGATTGCAAAGTAAGTACTAGATTCAAAAATGATATTAACAGCTGATTTTGACAACTTCACCAGGCAGAAATGATTCATAATGTGGCTAAAAAAGAATATTCATCTTTCATAGTTATAGGTTCCAAAATCACCATTTGCTCCAAAGTATAATGTTTGTATGTAAATAATGTATGAAACTGATACTGTTACTGGGATAAGGTCTGGCTGTTTGCTGCCTTGTGAGCCAATAATCGAGGGACAAGCTTAATGGAAAGAAAAGCAGAATTGTTCAAAACACCATTGTTTTGGGAGGATGTGAACTCCTGTCTCCAAAGGCCATCTCTCCATTCTTAGGTACAGCCAGACGGTCTTATAGGCACGTAGAAAAAAAGAATGAAGGGAAGGAGTTAGTCATGAGATTCATCGAAAACATGTTCTAGGAACCCATCGGCATCAGTGTACCAGCTGGTATTGACAGAGGCTGCATTCAGCTATCTTGACCCCGGTCTTAGGGGTGATTCGTATGTCATCTGACAGAGAATCTCATTCCAGAATTGCAACCCAGTTGCCTGTGTCCTGATGGCTGGGCTGACTCAGTTATTCCCAAGTTAGTATTCTGAGATGAACTAGATCAACGTGGTATGTGTGGGTCATTGGGAAAAACAGGGCCATTAAGGTTGGCAGGAGGGGAGGGAAGCGAAGCAAAGAAAAATGTATTTTTTAAGTTTTAAGATAAATTATATTGTTGAATTGAACTAAACTTAAAGTGTTAAATCCTGAAAATAGAAAATTCAGCATTACCCTTACAATATCAATTATTAAAAAAACAAGCGAACAAACAAAAAACCTGCAATCAATTTGCAGTTTGAATTACAGCTGACCTTTGAACAACGTAGGGGTTTAAAGATGCCCCTCTAACTGAACCAAGCATCCTGTATTTATATCTTTTATTTCATGCAATTATCCCTTATAGGTACGATACTGCATGCTCTGTTCTCAGGATTTAACACTCTAAGTAGGTTGGTTTGACAAAGTAATTTAGCTTAAAACAGCTCAATAGTTTTTCCTCTTCTTTGCTCCCTTTCCCTCCTACCAGCTTTACCCACTGCATGCATACCAGTTTCAATGACTGTTTCTGAAAGACCCTATATATTCCAGTTTCAGTGACTCTATTTACTTCAAGATCCTATACATTCCAGTTTCAAAGACTGTTTACCTTAAGATGGAAGGCCTGCATCACTAACATACAGGACAACTAACCTTAATTTGCTTCCTTAAGACTGCAGGCTACCTGAGAAAGCTGTTTATATTAACCTGAAGTTACCACCTCAGTTTTGTCAACAACCAGAGATTTCCCTCTTCAAACATCTTTGCCCAAGACCCACTTTCCCCTCCCCACCCCCTATTTCCCTTTGTTCTGCCTCTTCTTACCTGCTTATAAAACCTTTGGGCCTTCCTAAGTGGAGGGAAACGGGCTTTGGACAGGAGTTTGCCATCCTCCCAAAAGGCTAGCATTTTCAATAAACCTGCTTTTCTTTCCACCAACATTCTCTCAGTTATTGGCTTATGAGTGGCAAGTAGCCGGATCCTTAGCCCAGTAACACTATCGTCACTAGGTTGTACATAAGCCAACTGAAGCTTCAGTACATTAAGTACCTCACCTAAGTCTTGGAATTCAGAACCAGTATGAGTTGCATTTAAAACTTTCCTTTCCACCTTTATCAAAGTAAGCTCTCCTCAAGAGGACCTTATAGACTAATGAATAAAAGATAATAAATAAAACAATGAAAAAGTAATACATGGTAAGATTCATTTGTGCAGCAACAATAATATATACAAAAAGAAAAAATAAACTGCTAAGGAAAAAAGAAAATCCATGAATATAGAAAAAAGGTTTGGTATTCACAGACGTGGCACGGAATGTAAGTGTATTTACTTAAATAAAAACACTAGCCTAATTCAGAGCTGCTTACCTGTGAATCTGATTGCGACGCTGTAGTCCTTCTGTGTGACCGCTCTAGTAAATTACAGCAAATTAGGTGGCGTGCTGCAACAGAAACCGTTTCTTTCATAGTTTTAGAGTTAGAATCAAGGTGTTAGCAGGGCCATGCGCACTCTGGAGCTTCAAACGCGGACTCTACTTCTTGTCCCTTTTATTTTCTAGTGGATGTTATTCCTTGACTTGTGCCCACATCACCTTATCTTCAGAGTCTCTTCTGTCTCCCTCCTATAAGGATGCATGTGACTGAATTAAGGCCCACCTGGATAATCCAAGAGCTTCTCCCCACCTCGAGATTCTTAAGCACACCTGAAAATGTCCCTTTGGGTTGTTTTTTGCCAATAAGGGAACATTCCCAGTCTCCAGGGATTACGATGTGGATATCTTATTTTCTTTTTGGAGAGGGTAGCCACTTTCTAACTGCATACAAGTGTCGTCTTGACAAACAACTGAAGAACTCCTTAACAGAATAAGTGGGAACAAAACTTCGAACTTGCAGGTACATTCTGTTGTTTACCACCTCGAAGCCCTTAACGAGGCCAGTGAAGCATCTCAGCTGCTACGAGAGGTGGGTGCTAACTGCTCACAGCTGCCTTCTTCTCTGGGGATTTATCAGCTAATGGAAGGTGCCTCATTCCCAGCCTGTAGCCAATGGTTGACTGATACAGGTGTACAGAAGGCCAGCTCTACTGCCCCAGTAATAAACATGTCATCTTAAATATATGACTATAATTTAACACAGGTTTCATGGAGGAACCCAAATCTGCATCTAGTAAATGAAAATATTGCAGTCTACCTTTGTTGACTGATTGAAATTTTAAATGTAAATAAAAGCACCAAATAGTCACAATGAATTATGTAATACCTCAATTTTTCTTTCATTGTCCTTAAAACCACTGTGCTGTTGTTTATTTCAAATTTACTATTTAGGGGGAAGCCTGGATGGCTCAATGGGTTAAGCGCTCACCTTGCAGCCCCGGGGACCGAGGGGCTCGAGTCCTGGCTTGGCTCCTGCCCTGGCCCTCACGGACCCATATGCTGAACTGGGTGTGCTTCCCACGTGGGAGGTCCCCAATTCAGTTCTCAGCCCTTGGTTCGGCCCCTAGCTCGAGGGGGCATGCCTCCCATGTGGGAGGCTCTCAACCCAGTTCCTACCCTGCGCAGTCCCGCCCACCTGTGTGGAACGACACCATGTGGAAACTGATGAGGTACAACTATGGAGACTGCTCTGGGCCCTCCCCCTTCTCTCTGTCTCACCCTGTCTCTATTTCTCTCTGTCTCTGTCAAAAACAATAAAGTAAATATTAAAAAATATTAACTATTTAAATACAAGACTGCGGAAGCCAGGATCGGTGACCAGATTTTAACATTGGTAAAGCGGGACACCATTGACGAGGGGGAGGGGGGAGGTTCTTGATTAAAAATTTGGTCTATCTCCCACCATTCCCTAGCTTGTCGTGCATTCTTTCCAAAAATCAGGACTTTTTAAAAATGCCACAAGACACAGGACAAATTGTTAAAAATCGGGACTGTCCCTCCAAAAGCGGGACGTCTGGTCACCGTTAAGCGCTCACTTAGGATTGAATCCCGCTCCAACCCCGCCCTTGCGGACCCATATGCTGAACTGGGGAGTGCCCCCAGCTCAGTTCTCTCTCTGTCTCTGTCCCTGTATCTCTCTCTCTCTCTCTCTCTCTCTCTCTCTCTCAAAAATAAATAAATAAAAAATGCAAGACTATGTTGCCCCAAAGTGATACAAATCTCACCCAAAGTGATTACAGACCCTTTTCTTCTGTATCAATTGGCTCTCAAATAAACACATGTAGCTGAATCTGCATGTATTGGAACCCACTATATAAAAGGGAGAATTTCAAATTTATTTACATGTGGAATAGAACACATATTAAAAGATAATTAATAAAAATGTGTAAATTTGAAGCTTAAATTTACATTAGAACAACTCAACAGAAACTGAAGCAATTACCTCAATTTGGAATTTAGACCAATCAAAAGTTTGTGAAGTGAGAACCACCAACTAGAATGATAACAACACTGCCCTTTTGTTGGATTTATCGTCTGTAAGGTTTTGTTTGTTGTTTATTTGTTTGTTTGTTTGTTTGTTTGTGTTTTTTAGAAAATGTATCCCCTTATTGTTTGTATACAGGGGCAGAACATACCTTCCACCCTTGGTACTTCCTCAGTTGGGAAAATAGGAGTTTTGCTTAAATTAAAGGCTGATGTTCAATGAAATATTAATTTTAATAGTTTTTAACTAAGATACTACCAATGATTCTGTGGTTTGTTAGAAAATTAAGTAAAACAAAATTTGACGATTTTCTTTACTATACTGAAGATTTCTCAGACCTTTAACACACAAAAACACCTGATAACCCTCTAAAGAGAAGTTTCACAAACCCGTTTTTGTTAACCTGGAATTCTTTTTTCCAAGAGCAACTAGAGAGACTGATGTTCGAAGAATATTTTGGAAAACACACCTATAGTGGAATTACATCCAGTTTTTAAATAATACAATAAAGTGTGTTAGTGCCATTGCTATTTAACATTATTCTGGAGGTTCTAGTCAAAGTCAAAAGAGGGGGGAAAAAAAAAAGACCAAAAGAATAAGTAACATGAGTTAAACCTAATGGAAACAATGAAGCAAGATGATTGCAACAATTTCATCATATCCATTCTTAAAAAGTATCTAGAAGACTAACTGTAATTAAAAAAATAATAATATCCAGTAAAATAACTAAGTAAAAAAACAATAGATTTCCTACATATCAGTAAAGTCAGTTAGAACATATAATGTATTGAAGTTTTCTTTAATAAAACAATATAAATATATAGTGTGTAGAAATAACCAGTGCTAATGGAAATGGCTAGAATTTATATAAGCAAAGCTATAACACTTCCTATGAGCTACAAAAATTTAAATAACTGAAGAAACAAAATTTTTCTGGATGAAATGATCGAATACTGAAAAAGACTCTTTATTTTTATCCAAAATACTTCTTACATTAACTGTAATCTTATTAAAAACCCTAATAGTAATTATCTGATACTAGAACTAATACTGTTTAAGTTATTTGGAAACACTGGAGAAACTACTTTGAAAAAGGAAAATAAGGAACTTTCATCATCAGATATATATAAAATATATGTATATGAGTACGACAATTGAATGATTTATTGGTATACGGGATAGATAGATCTGTGAGCTATTATAAGTAGTTCTGAAACAGAACAAAAAACATGTAGACTGTAACACATAATATTTTATAATATTGTGGACTGGACAATAACATTAGCTAGGTAGTCCATTACCAAAAGGATTTATTCGGAAAAAGAAAAAAGAGAAAAAGGTCTTGACAACCTCAGAACATATCTCCCTGATGGGTCACATGCACATTCTGGTGATATGTGTGTGTGTGTGTGTGTGTGTATGTATACACACACACACACACACACACACATATATACGTACATATATACACACAAATATACATACATATAGGAAGTTAGAACCATAAAGTTTTATAAAAATGAATTTTGGATCATAGAGTTTAAGGAACACAGATCTGCCCACAGACCTCCCATCCTGATTAGTTTTCTTAAAGTCTCAGTTCAACCTTATCAATATGATATATTATATGTAATATAATACAATAAATATTACAAAACAACACAGGGAAAGAATACACATATTCTAATGCTAGAATCCTTGCTTGCCTGTAAATTCTGATCAGCGGATAGATACTGTTTTGTTATATTTATATACTATGTATGTTTTAAATTCTGTATATAAAAGAAAGGCCTAAGCTTAAGGTGTTGTAAATATCTTATTGAGAAGGCAATGAAGAAAAGTGTTCATTTATTAAAGCATTTTAAAAGTAGCTATCAGTTTATAGACTAAAAAATTTTTATATACTCTCTCCTGAAGAATTTTGGAAAGTACAGCACAAACACACACACACATGCCCCTTAAATGTTGATCAAATAAAATATATCAAAATATAATAAATCTATAAATAATAGAATTAAGAATTAACTATAAAAAATAAACCTACAAAATACTAAAAAAAATAAGGTAAACTTTCAAATCATGAGATTATGTGTAAAGATTTTTATGATGTTGTAAGTTCAAGAATGTATATTTGTCTACAGAATAATGAAAAGCTACATGGACAAAGTAAAGAAACAAAAGAAAATATCTTAGAATATGTATCTCTAAAAGTGTACCATTTTAAATCAGTATCTTGCAAACAATGCTATGTAAAGGTTTTAGGAAGTCAATTCAAAGACGGACAAATATGAATAGTTAATTAACAAATGAAAAAATTCTGTTCTCTCTTATACAGAAATGAAAATAACATGATAAATAAAATAGGATCTCTTTTCTCATCTATCAAACTGACACAGGTTAGAAACAGTAAATATAATCACAGCTGAGTAGGCCAAGGTAACAATGGCCACTAATGGGAATGAAAATTGCTACATATGTCCTGGAGGGCAATTTAGCAATATGCATCCAAAGGGGCTTACATACCTTGGTGTAGAAATTACATCTCTAGGAAACTTTGGTAAGAAAATAATATACACAGATAGAGATATATTATAAGAGTACTTATCCACATAGGAGTTTTCTCTCTCTCTGTGTGTGTCTGTGTGTTCTACAATAGCAAACTTTTAGAAACATTTCATATGTTCAGAAAAAAATGTATTGAATAATATATGACACATCTATGAGTTTGATGGATCATTGTGCAGCTATTAAAATGATGTTTTCAAGTAATATGTTTGACATAGAACCATATAATAAAACATTGCAGAAAAAAGCATGCAAAATTTATCTATGCATAGAGAAAAAAGAAGACAAAGACATATAACTATATTTAAAAATATTTGAATGTTCATCTACATTTTTGTAATTTGTTTTATAGTCAGCATATAATTTTATAACCAGAAAGACAAATAATCTTTTTTATACTAAATACAAATGCAAACTTGTCTATAATCACATAAAGGAGTTTGAAAACCCAAATATTGAGACAATTCCCTCAATGCTGCATTATATTTTCTATCACTAAGCTTCCTAACAGTGGAAAAACAGAATACAAAAATCTTACCTCATTCCCAAAAGCAAGAATAAACAACTACTAAACAACACACACACACACCTTTATTAAAGTGTGGCTTAAAACAATGGATTATAATCAATTTGCACATGAAAGTTTTAACAGAACAATGTTATGATTTAGTGATTCAAACATTCCCTCAGAGATCCACTGTCACGTTTTGGGATTATTTTACAAATAGAAGCTTCAAATTTTGTCAATCTGAATTTAAATTGTCATCATCAGCATCACCTACAAACGTGTCATTTATACCTGTCAAAGTTAGTAATGATATGCTAAATGCTAAATAAGAAATATGATTGATAGATCTTTGTGTTGTTTTCAACCTCAACTGGTTCAAGGCAGCTAGGTATATGTATAAGCCTCTTTTCACAGTTTAGCAGTTACCTTTTTTCCATATATTTTACAGGAGTAAGATTCTCATACCCCTGACTAGAGCATCCAATTATATGGAAACCAAAAAAAAAGGCAAAAACTTGACAAATTCTGAGACGCACACTGTTTCACTGCCTAAAACACACTCCTGATTTATTTGCATTGCAATAAATAAAACCTTCTTTACCCATAACCTTAATTACCACAATCATTCATTTTATAACGACTCCTATTTCCCTGACTTCTTCTCTCCTTCCAGACTCCAATTTGTAATGTCACCTCTATGAACATTCGTTATCTGGCATTATACACCACAGCAGAGGGGATTTCTCTCTTCAAGCTCCACTCTCCATGCATTTATAAGTCTCTAGCCACTCTTGCCTAAAATATATCATAGCAATCCTAACTTTATGAGGTGGCTAACATCCATATGAAAAAAAGAACCTTTTTCTGTGAAGAAGAGTTGAATTAAATATCTTCCTGTTAACAATGATGCACATTTTCTGTTAAAAACGAGGATTTTTCATTTCAAATGTTATAATGGGGTGGTCCAAAACAAAGCCACCCCCGATCATATGTTTTGGGTGCTCCAAATTTAATACTCATTTTTACTGTACTAAAATTTTATTATTAAATGGGTATTTTTGTATTACTTGTTTTTATTTGTTTGACTGGCTAATCATATTTTAAAAGTTGAGAGCCATCTACACTTATTCCTAACTAGGCTAGAAGCAATTTCATGGGATGGACCACCCAAATATTGCCCAAAGCATTCCTTTCTCTTTGTTGTAAAAGTCCTGGTATAGGACCTAATCTTTCAGTAGCTAATTGCAGCTTTCCAATAGCATGATTTTCCTGTCCTAACCAATATATGTTCCTTTTTCAAAAACATACATCTGATTATGTCATATAAAATTTTTATCTAGTGGCCCCTGGTATTAATAAGGATAGAGCTAGCTGCAATGACAAAGAAAATTAAAAATGCCCATGCCTTTACAAAATAAAAGTTGATTTCTAACTTGTATCCTATGTAAGCAGGTATTCTAGGTTAGTGGGGTGGGGGCTATGATTCACCCAGTTATTCAGGAACCCAGGATGATGGAGATGGTCATCTTCTATGTGTAGATACTCAGGTCATCCTGGGCATCATTACTCAAACAAGAGCTGACAGGCAGTGAAGAAGACTAATGGTTTTGTCCCCACCATGACCTGGGAGTGACATATAACCCTGCTGCTTACATTCAAATAATGAACCAGTGACTAGAACATGTAATCTCTGTCTGGGAAGCCATTTTTAGCCATAATATTACAAAATGGGACCTCAAATTTTTGATAGTCAGTTTGCATTCTCTGACATAATTTCCAGCATCAGACTTCTTTGCAGAAATGCAAGATGATGATCTAGCCCTTGTCTAATGTGCCCCTTTGCTAAACACACCTCTTTCCCCGGGTTTCTCCTTTGCAAACCACGTATCTCAGTCTCCTCTAGACTGCTGTTCCAGGATTTCAGCATTATGCCAACTGTTTCTTGCCTGGATTTATTTTTCTCTTATTGATAGTTTCCTGAATTCCAAACAATAGAATTGGGAAGTTTGTAAACTTACTTTGGTGTTGCAACTAATACATATAACACACATGACGCAAGACTGTCACATGTCTGAACTTCCTACTCTATAGTGAACTCCTAAAATCAGGGATCACTTTGTGTCTATTGG
>PVKE010021197.1:0-26765 GCA_004027555.1 Craseonycteris thonglongyai | reverse complement strand
AACTGTCTGATTGTTACCAACCAATGTCACCCCATTAAATTTAACAATAAAATATAATAATATTTAAAAAAAAAAAAAATAGTTGGGTAGATTTTTGAATCAATGTCTCCTATAAAGAAAAGCACCCTTGAAAAAAATTTATTCTAGAAAATTCTTCCAAACAAACAAACAAACAAAAACCTTTATCTTTTCTAAGGCCTGTGCTTCTTGCTTTTAAATAAGAAAAAAACATGTACCTATGGTATTTCCCCTTTTGCACTGACTGCCAAGAATCTCACAGGTAAGGATGTAGAGTTAACCCGTATGGCATCACTTTGGAGTCTTCATCTTTCCATAATTCTGATTTTCTATTTCTATTTTATATAATCTTTTTATTAACATTGTAAAAGCTACCTCAAATTCTTTTTGGGAAAGGACTGTCATTAGTAATTTCAATTGGTTATCAGTAAATATGGGAAAAAAAGCTATTACAAATTCTTTTGAGGAAACAATTGGAATCAGTAATTTCAATTATCCAGAGAGCATTTATACGGCAACATTGATTCTCTAAGATACAATTGATAATCAAAAAAGTAGAATAAAACAACTCTAAACAGTTCAAATCTAGTTACAAATGCTTTGCTCCAAAATGATGTATGTTGCACGAGGTGCATGCCTCTGTACTTGAAGTTTCTTTAACCTTATTTAGAAAGAATTCTAACAAGTTTTGCTATCTTGTTTGTTAGGGCACAGAAAATGTGAAGCAGGAATGCAAAACTGCTAGAAGTCACACTGTTAATAGCAATAATTTGCAATGGACAATAAAGGAAGAGTGCAAACAATTAAGATGTAGTCAAAAGAAGTCAAACCAGGGAATCTGGGATAACTCAGCAGGTTAAGCGCTCACTTTGCAGCCTGAGAGCCCAAGGATTAAATCCCAGCCCCGGCCCATGCAGATCCATATGCTGAACTGGGGTTTGTCCCCAGTTCAGTTCTTACAGGGCCCTATGTGGGAGGCTCCCGGCCCAGTTCCTGCCCTGTGGAGTGAAACTATATGGAAAACTAATCCTGTCAACTATGAAGATTGCTCTGGGCCCTCCCTCTTCTCTCTGTCTTTCTCTCTATCAAAAAACAATAAAAATAAATCAAATAAATCTTGAAAAAAAAAAAAAAGAAGTCAAACCATTGTTAATCCAGAACCATTTCATAAGTTTCTCAAAAGTGTGGTCCTGATGCACTTACATTAGAATCACCTGGAACGTGTTAAAAAGATAAGGTCCTGGGTCCCATATCAGAACCTTTTGGGGGGTGTACCATGTTCCCAAGTATATCAAGTGACTCTTTCATAAAGAGCGACATGAGAATCACACGTGCCAACACTGACAACTCTACTTCACTCTGTAGGCCTGCAGAACCTGACAATACACTAAGCCCAGAAACATGAAAGACTATTTCCTCTTTCAGAAAGTGGGAAGGTAGGTGATCAATTTTAGAAAGGTTTTCCTTTAAAATTGGTAATCTGCAAACATTTTAGTGTTCAGTTATTTTCATGTGCAGCAGGATAATTATCAGTACATCTGATCACTGAAGAATTATGACTGTCCGGGAGTGTGTGGGGCCTGAGGTTTTTACCCTCGTTGCCAGCTGGTAAGTTAGCCTGCCAGTTTCATTCCAGCAGAAGTCCAGAGACTCCTGGGTCAGAGACAAAGGACTTTATTACTTACAACAGAGCAAGAAGCACCAGCTTCCTAGTTGTGTCAGTTCCCTTCCACCCCAAGTCCTTCAAGGGCTGTGCAGAGGGGCCCAAGTGAGTTTACATCACAGTTGAGAAAACCCAAGCAGGACTCCCCAATCTTTTATCCTGAGAGTAAGTGAACTGGCCTGAACTTCGCTTTGGTAGAAGGTATTGTCCTAATTACCCTGGACAGTAAACAAACCTGCTCTCTGCTCCAAAGGGAGATACTATCTCTATCTTCTAAGTCTCTTTACTACACAAAAAGACTGTCAGTATCTCTGCTCACAATACATGTAAAAACAGAAGACCCATGGAGAAATGCCTTTCAACAGTGACCTTTCCCTTTGGGCTCGGAAATGGTGTGTCTTCCTTTTAAAATACAGGAGTTTTTCATTGCTTGGACAAGAATATGTTTTCCTTTCCTCCTATCTCACTCATTGTTCTCCATTATCTTCACTGGTCCTTTTTCTTCTCTCAGATCTCTGAACACAGAAGTATTCCAGGCCTTAATACTTCACTTCTCTGCCTACAACCTCCCTGTCAGCAATCTCATCCAATTTCATAACTTCAATAACATTTATATGAGTAATGCCAACAACTCCCAAATTTGTTTCTCCATCCTCTGAACTCCAAACCTATGTATCTAACTGCCTACTTAATATTCCTCTTGAATGTCTAACTCATACTGAAACTTTAGATCCACATCCTACCTGTGGTCTAATATACTCAGTATCTGACTGGCAACTCTACCCTTCCAATTGCTCAGACCAAATATCTTGGAGCCATCTTTGATTCCTCCTCTCATAGCCAACATTCTGTCTGTCAGGATATATTGTGTCTTTATTTTTAATTTTTTTTTTTTTTAAGATTTATTTTTATTGTTCTTTGACAGAGAGAGACAGAGACAGAGAGACAGAGAGAAGGGGGAGGGCCCATAGCAGTCTCCATAGTTGACAGCATTAGTTTTCCATATAGTTTCACTCCACAGGTGGGTGTGGGGCTGCGCAGGGCAGGAACTGGGCTGGGAGCCTCCCACATAGGCTCCGGCAAGAACTGAACTGGGGGCACACCCCAGTTCAGCATATGGGTCTGCCTGGGCCAGAGCCAGGACTTGATCTTCGGTCTCCAGGGCTGCAAAGTGAGCACTTAACCCGCTAAGCCATCCCAGCTTCCCGTTGTGGCTTTATTTTTAAAGCAGATCTCGCCACTTTCCTCTGCTACCTCCCTGAACTGATCCATTGTTATCTCTGCCCTTGATTACTGAAAGAGGCCCCTACTGCTGTCCCTTCTACCACCTTAGGCTCCCAACCTCCTCCCAACACAGTCTATTTTAAAAGCCGGATCACTTCACCCCTCTAACAAAAGCCTCAGTTGAATTCATGACAGCTATTTCACCCACTTAGTCTCTTGGACCTCTTCTTCTATCACTCTCTCCCTCCAGTCACACTGCCTCTCTGTTGCTTGAACAATCTTAGACAGACTCACACTGTAGCAATTTCCTATTGTCACTATAATAAATTACCACAAACCAAGTGGCTAAAAACAATATAAATGTATTATTTTACAGTCTAGAGGTCAGAAGTCTGAAATCAGTTTAACTGGGCTAAAGCCAAGGGGTTAGCAGGCCTGGATCCCTCTGGAGGCTTGGAGGAGAAAGTTCATTTCCTCGCCTTCTTCAGCTTCTAGTGGCCACCTGTATTTCTTGGGTGTGGCTCCTTCCTCCATCTTCAAAAGACATCACTCCAACCTGCTTCCATTCACACCTCTCTTCTTCTGAATATGACTACTCCCATGTCCATCCCTCTAAGAAGGAAGGCTGTGATTATACTGGGTCCATTTGAATAATCTGGGTCATCGCCCCATCCCAATATTTTTAACATAATCACATCTGCAATGTCTCTTTTGAGACATTCACAGGTACTGGGCATTAGGACATAAACACATTTGGGGTAGGGGCATTAATCAGCCTACCACTCCCACCTCACGAACTTTGCATGAGACATTCTCTCTGCATGGAGTACTCTTCTTCTAAATATCCACATGGCTGATACACCCACCCCTTTATGTCTCTTGTCAGGTGTCAACTTCTCAAAGAGGCCAACCTTGACTACCCTATTCAAAATGGCAACCATCAACAAGTCCTTACCCCTGTATTCCTGGTTCCCTTTATGACTTCCTCACCTCACCTCCTCCTTTTCTCATAGTACTTATCACCTTCCAATACACTAATTTACTAATTTATTGTCTGCCTCCCTACTAGAATGTATGCTCTGTGAAGTAGGGTGTTTTGTCTGCTTTGTTCGTGAATATATCTCAAACACATAAAACAGTGCCTGGCACATATCATAAATTTAATAAATGTTTGTTGAATAAGTAAATACCATATTATTCCATGTATAAGACAATACCTTTGCCTAGAATTGTTAAAGAAAAACTTGGGGGTCCTCTTATACATGGGAGTAACCCTTGTATTAGTTTCTTAATGTTAAATTAGAAAAGTAGGGGGAATTTTATACATAGGGGCATCTTATATACAGAAAAATAGTTATTTCATAGACCTCATACCTAGAACACCAAAAGAAGGTCCCATTTTTTAATAACAAATAATAATAGCTTAGACTTTCACCAGTCTGTCTCAGAAATTAAATCCATATCACATCTTTTCCAACTATAAGTGCCAATTGCTTCATGAGAAGTCTCTGCTGGGTGTATCTATACTGCATTGTGACTGCCATGATACTTCCATCCCTCCTTCCTAAGCACAGAAGAATCCTGACCCCAATTCTCTACAGTCCAAAACCAGACCAACATTTTTAATAGAGACTCAGAATAACTAAGGGACAAACCAAAGAGTGGGGGAAGCTGCTACTAGAAGCAATCACTCTTCTTAGAACCTAACACAAACTCAACTTCAGGTTCTCCAGCCTGATTCTCGTTATTCCTTTAGGTAACAGAGGCCAGTTTACCCCTTCCACCACAGGGGAGGTTCAGAAACTCTATGTGTACCCCATAGTCCAAGTTGTTACTTGCCTCAGAGAGAAAGAATCTAAAATTTGCCTCCAAGAATTTTTATTTCTCTCCTCCTGAACTGGCCTCTTTCCATAGTCATTTATAAGGAATATACCATCTCTAAACCATTGCGGGTTAGTCTTGCCTTAAGCATTATAACAGAACAGTCCATTATAATTCAATAATTACACATTTTCTAAAATGTAGTTATTCTGTTACACGAATTAACACCCAAAGAATATCAGAAGCTCAGGCAACTCTTTAGACAGAGGAAGGAGAATTTATTAGCCAGTGGAGCAGTAGGGCTAGAAGCACCTAAGCATGTGTTCCCTATAGTTAGACTCCTTACAGCTTACATACCCTTTTTAGTGTCTAAGTGATTGGAGCGCGATTCCTTTGTCTAGGTTCCTAAGTGTTTCTTGAGACTCAAGGTGGGGAGAAGGAATTTCAGTGGGGCTGTAGGAGTTTCCAGATAAATCCTGTTAAGGGCATAAATAACTGTTTGCAAGAGTCTCCAGGAGGCCAGTCAGAGATTTATAGGTTGTGATTTATCTGAAACCAGTGTGGTCAGTCATTCCTGGAAGCCCTTTCTTCTACAATCTTTTAAAGTTCCTCCTCTCTCGATTCAGTTTTTAATAACCTTAGTGTAGCTTCCACAGTCATCCAGAATAATAAGCTTCAACAACCTTAGTCAAATCATTTTTAGGTCCCTCTCCCAATTTGAGGGGTTCATATGCATCCTTTCTACTATAATGTCTGCCAAATGCTTGGACATAGCATGTGGCACGAGTAAAAATATATACTCATTCCCCACAAAAACAAACAATAATTTTTAGGTGTCTACTACATTTACAGAAAAATAAAATTCTCTAATAAAAACAAAGAATACTCAATTTTTCATGACTATTCAGAACACTTACCATCTCCTACAAAGATATGCTTCCAGTTATAGGAACACCTTTAGGCCTTCCCCAACTCTAATGGGGTGGGGATGGGCAACTTTTGAAGAAATGATTCATTTGCATATCTAAAAGCCTTAGTCAAGAGATTTTTCCCAAAACAAAGGAGCAGTTTACCCTCAAAGCTGAATTCAAATTGCCCCCAAAAGCCTCTGAGGCTTTTAGATTGACAGGCTTTTTTTAGTTTAAAGGAGAAAAACTAAAAGTTAAGGTCAAGGCTACAGTCATCCAATTTTATTAAAAGGTACCGTATTTTCCGGCGTATAAGACGACCGGGCGTATAAGACGACCCCCTAATTTTACAGTTTAAACATAGGTTTAGGCCTATATTCGCTGTATAAGACTACCCCCCACTTCCGAGGCTGTAGTCTTATACAGCGAATATAGGCCTAAATCTATGGATTAACTGTAAAATTAGGGGGTCGTCTTATACGCCAGAAAATACGGTAAGTAATACCTTTTCAAGATAGCAAAATAATGTTTCAAAATGCAAAAAGAATTTTAAAATGGTAAGATCTTCCTAAAAGATTTTAACGTGATATTCTACAGAACTCTGAGCATCTTATGTGATGAAATGGGTACCCCACAGAACAGCTGTCTTGAAAGGCACATGTGCCATATGCAGAAGTGACAAATAGGACTGGAAGGTCCAGAAGTGGAATGACTGCTAATGGGTAGTGTTCCTTTTTAAAGGATGATAAAGTTTCTAAAATTAGATAGTATGAGTAGTTGCACAACTTTGTGAATATATTGAAAACCACTAAACTCAATAGTTTAAAAAGGTGAAATTTATGGTACGTGAATGATATGTCAATAAAACTATTATAAAAAATAAGGATTGTTTTGGAGACAACTTAAAATAACCTCAATTTAACCCCATTCTCATAGATTTATGCACTTTTGAACTGAAAAGAACCTTAAAATTTTATTTTCATTTGTGCTTGAGAAAAGACCAACAGTTGGGAAAGCCAGGATCATTCATTGGGTTAAGCACTCACTTTGCAGCCCTGAGGTCTGAGGATCAAATCCCAGACCTGGCCTGTGTGAACCCACATGCTGAACTGGGGTGTGCTTCTCATGCGGGAGGCCCCCAGTTCAGTTCTCACCCCCTGATTTGGCCCCTGGCTTGAGGGGGCATGCCTCCCATGCAGGAGGCCCCTAGCCCAGTCCCTGCCCTGCTCAGCCCCCCGCCCACCTTGTGGAAGGAAACCATGTTGAAAACTGATGAGGACAACTATGGAGGCTGCTTTGGGCCCTTCCCCTTCTCTCTGTCTCCCTCTGTCTCTGTCAAAAACAACAGAAAAAAATCTAAAAAAAGACAACCAGTAAAATGCCTTACTTTGACTAATGAATAGCATCATATGAATTGTCCTCACCTTCCTGTGAAGATCAGATAATATGAAGCAAAGTGTTTTGGAAAGAACTGGCCTATAGATATATAAGATGATGCTGTTATTTTTTTACAGTGTTAAAGGCCATAAAGAAAAGAAGCTGCTGGGGCCTTTTCTTTTTGGCCCCTTCCACTGGCTTTCCATGCAACTTCAACAGAATTTCAAATGGTTTCTTCCTCTCCCTCTAGGAAGAAATATTAAAATAATAGATGAGAAGGCTTCAAAGCATGTAGGCAAAGTCTTGATCCCTGGAAATCTTCACTGACTGAACTTATTCCAAAGGTCTACTTGCACCTTCTCTCCTTTATCCACCAAGAGGGGAAAAAAATCAATGTTCCATTTTTTAGTGCTGCTAAAGGTTATCGCTAAATAGCTAAAAGCAGATGAGAGTGCTAAGGATATAAATGTGCCTCCTAAACTATTGAATGAATATTAAAGCAGCAATCAATTTATGGGTAAAATAGGAGCAGTGTAAGCAATAGATTCTCCTATTGAGGCTTTAAGAAGAATTCTACCATATTAGAAAAATAATTTAACATTAAAATTGAGAAGAAAATCTATGGAAACAAGCTTATGTGTTCCCAAAGGGAGTGGAAGGAAAAAATGAGATCGCAAAGTTAAATACTCAGTTCTTAGGGAAAAAACCATAACATAGCAGCTTCTCATTACTGTAGTCAAGCTTTCATGAAGTGCTGGTGAGACTATTAAAGAAAAATCCTGAATCAACAAGGTTTCTAACACACCACTGCAAAAACAACTTTAGAATAATGGTTAGTTTGCCTTCCCCTGCCCCAAATCTATTTCTTTGGGCTATGTATCTAACAAAAGTTCTTCAGAGCAGTTTTAGTCATTTATCCTTTCTCTATTGTCTTCACTCTGAGAGTGAAATATCAGAAAACTACATGGGCAGAGATGTAACCTTAACTCACTAGCTGACTTGCACACTCTGGAAGGAATAATCAAATATTTTATGAGCCCAACATAATGTAGCTACTGTATAGACATGTTAAGAATAACCACTATCACTAACTACCAACATGTTTGCAAAAAGACAAGAGAACTCTTCCCAGATGAGTAAATATCTGAAATAATTCTTAATTAAAATGTAGGATTTTGCTAAGACAAAGAAACAAATTTGAGAGAAGCCCCTTGAATGAGAGGAGGCCAGAATCATAAAACAGAAGCCAAGTCATGCAGAGCATTTTTGGCTATAGGCAAAGTCATTTGGATTTCATCCTATAGAGTAGACCTTGCAGGGCCATTGAAGACTATACATACACCAGGATAGATAATGTGCAAACTGCACTGTGTCACCTTTTCTGAAATTCCTATATACCTCAGCCAGACTTTATAAACTATTTTGAAGTGAGATATTTTAAACTAGAATCTTGGAAAATATGACAATCAGATAATTATGCTGTAAGCCATGGCTCTGCAGCTTATTATAATCAGACCTACTTGTTCTCTGTTTTATAGATGCTTAGTTGTGTTTGTTGTTTTGTGTGCCTGTTTATGTGTAGCATTCTAAAGTTACTCTCTATTATTACATTCACAAAAATCAGTTTGGGAACTAACTAATCATTAGACATTAATTATCTTGTTTGTTCCATAACAGATTATTTATTATGTACACACATTGGTTTTCATCCAAATAAATTTTAGCTAGATACAATTTATGGCTTTAAAATTGACCTTCTATAAACAGGAAGACAGCTACTTAGATAAATAAAAAGCCAAAGCTTCTTTCTTAATATAAAGACAGAAAATTGATTACAATCTGGATGTATACTGAGAATCTGAACAATCTTGGTTCCCAGGTCAAGCGATGATATTTGCTCAATATTTATTTTAAAGAATATAAATCATCAACCACACCTGGCTCAGCCCCTTAAGGTATATTCAACGACAGATTTACTGACATTTAAACAATAGCAGAGCATGAGCATTAGTTTTAAGAGTTCCTGATTATTCGAAAGTCTTGCTAATAGGTTTACTCCAGAACCAACATTTTCATCATATAAAACATTCCATTTGTCACAATCTTTCATTCTGATCTTCCAAATACTTACAAAAGCTATCTTAAAGAAAAGAGAACCCATTCAGAAGCTCCTCTCATTTATGAGATAAAGCAAAGTCTAACTACACACTCACTATATTACACCTGCTTATTCTGGTTTTGTTTTGATCACAAAACAAAGAAGTCATAGTTTCACTATTTGAAAGTGCCTCAAAGATGAATTACCATTAAAGTCACAAAAACAATCCACTCCTGACATTCTCTTAAACAACATTCATTAGGTAATAAACTCGTTCATTTGCACTTGTTACTCACACAACTATTATTCTTATTTTATCTTACTCTCCTGACACTGAACTATAACATCTCATTGCAAACACAGGCATATTAGCAGCATTTCACTGCAGTTTAGAAGATATTTCTAAGAAAAGACAAAAACCTCACTATTTTCAGTGAAGAATACTGTTCAAGCAAAGCCTTTTATTCCAAACACTTTTATGACCGAAGATCCTTTTAGTCTCAATTAACTCATAATTAGAGTGTCAGAGAAAAATGCTTCAACAAAATACCTGCCTCTCCTAAAAACATACTAGTATTTAAGAACTCTCAACCTGACTCCTAGTCTTTTACAAGACTTCCTATTGTTTATAGCTCAATGAAAATAAATTTTATTCATCATATATGTTGCTCTGTAGATTATTAATTTCTACATGTGTTTACTAGATAGAAAATGCTTTGCTTCTTTTTAAATATAGTCCACTGGGTAGCTTTAAAAGTAAAAATTGGTCAATTCAATAGCACAACTCAGAAGACAAGCATACTGTGTTATGCTTATAGAGCAGTGGTATCTAACCTTTTGGTTTCCCTGGGCCACAGTGGAAGAATTGTCTTGGGCCCACATTGAACACACTAACACTAACAACAGTTAATGAGCTAAAAAATGAATCTCATGTTTTAAGAATTTGTGTTGGGCCTCATTCAAAGCCATCCCGGGACACAGGTTGGACACCGCTATTACAGAGCAACAGGCCCAATTGTAAAAGAAATGATGCTTGTCTCTTTTGAAAGAGAACCTTGAAGTGTCCATGAAGTAGATGATTCTGCCATCTCTTAACAGGGGATCCTGCTGTGAAAGTAGAGTTCTGCTGGCCTTCTGCCTGGAAGGAACAGTCCGGAGCAGTTGAAAAATGACAGATGTTCTTGTCAGAATTACATGAAGACAATTACATGAAGAAAGTCGGTGTCCAAAAATTAGTTCTCATGTCCAACTACATGCAGTAGTTATTCTTCATTTCTAAACCCAGTCAATACAAGCCAACAGAGATTTCGGGAGGTAAGGTCTATTGCAGTCACATTTTTACTTTTTACTTTTACACCAGGGGTTCCAACCTTTTGACTTTGCTGGGCCACACTGGAAGAACTGTCTTGAGCCACACATAAATTATGCTAACACTAGCGATAGCTGATGAGCTAATAAAAAATAAATAAAAAAGAATTTTTAAATCACATGAAAAAGTCTCATACTGTTTTATGAATTTGTGTTGGGTCACACTCAAGGCCATCCTGGGCCGCAGGTGGCCCATGGGCTGTGAGTTGGACAAGCTTGCTTTAAACCATAAGCTGCCTTTCTAATACTCTTTTGATGCATTTACTTTAAAAGATATCATATTCAAACCTACTAACTTTTGTCTGATTCCATTTTCCTCTTGAGCTTATTTTAGCATTCTATTTGAAATTATGTTAGGAACTTCTCATTTTTCTATAACATATATTGATTATTTTTATAATCAGGAAAAAAATAAAGTAATAAAAAACAAATTATATTTGAGACAGTGTAGTTATCAAACTGTTCCTACTTATTTAAACTGCTTATTATAGGAAACAAGATATTTAAAAAACAAAATTCACTGAGTAAATTTGAAGATCTAATTTGTTTTCTCAAATGAATCATGAATTGGGCACCATCCTAAGTAACAACTAGAAGAGTACTCAGGGGAAGCCGGGATGGCTCAGTGGGTTAAGCGCTCACTTTGTAGCCCCGGGGACCAGGGATCGAATCCCGGCCCCGGCCCACGCAGACCCATATGCTGAACTGGGAGCTCCCCCAATTCAGTTCTCTTTCTGTCTCTGTCTCTGTATCTTTCTCTCTCTGTCAAGAATAAATAATAAAAATATGTTAAAAAATAAAATATTTAGAAGAGTACTCAGAGGGCTGTACAAAATGGAAGGTTTCTTACAGGAAGAAGGGTGGGGCAAGGGAGCTATTAACAGAAGAAAAGAAAGCATTATTTTAAGTCAGGACATCTTTTTGGGAGAAGGGAATTACAGAGGCTTTATTATTTCACTAGTATTGATCAGAAAATTCCAGACTGACTGGTCTGAAATTCCACTCCTGGGAGAAGCTGAAATTGCAATTAGATTAGTTATTAAATTTTGGGTTGTGTCCTGGCTTTAGCAAAAGTGACTCCATTTTGGCCTGTGGTTTCTTTGTTAACAAAGGGAAGGCATTCATCTTCCTTGCTATATTTCAAAATTTTCAACAAAACTTCATCCTTTTTAAAAATACTTTCTGCCAATTATTTTTATTTCATTAAAACTGCATGCTCCTTTTTAAAACATCTTCTCCAAATAACCTAGACTGACCTTTTCCCCTACAGCCTGGGCTTAATGAACATTTTCCTATCACAAAACTCTCAGACTTATTAAAAGGGTCCTCAAATATACAAGTTCATACCTCAGAGTTAGTGTTGCTGCCCTCAAAACTCCATATTCAGAACAAAATTACATCAAGTCTCAATATTTCAAATATGTGAAAGAATATTTGGCAACTATTATCCTAAAGTAAAGTTAATGCTGTATCAAATTTAGACCATATTCGTAATTCTACCCTAAATCTGTAACAAGATGGCATACAAGTAAACAAATTAATGTATCCATGATAAACATTTAAAATTTCAACTTGGAACACTAGTTAATGAGCTGTTTTTAGAAAGCTATGATATAAATAGAGTTTTAAACATTCCGGACGCAAATAAATAGTAGTAGAGTTGTTTCAAATACCTTGAACTAATACCCCTGATACCTGATCTCTTATGTGGCAGGCAAAAAGTAATAGTACAGTTTTTTTCAAATATCTTGAACAAAGACCCCTGATGCCTGGTCCCTTATGTGGGCTCCTACCATCTGATTTGAAGTTAAGTTGTGACCGGGCCCTTGGCCTGTATGCCACGAATAGACAAAGCAAGAGTTTACAGACAGGTCAGCCATGATTCTTCCCATTGAGTACCTTTTCTAGCCCTGGGCTGAGCGAGTTGCCTTTAAAGCACCATCATATTAGTTTTTTCCAGAAATTGGCAAGTTAGGGCTTTGGAGAAGTTTCATGCTGTACTGGAACACTTTTTGGCATTTAGGCATATTTCTTCAAAATTATGATAGCCCCACTGTGGGGGTCTGGCACTTTTCAGAAGTGGGCAAGGTGCAAAACATCACACAAAATTGTCTTTCTTAGGTATTTTGAAAGCTTAGTCTGCTTCATTGCTTTCAATTACACTGTTCCAACCCAATTAAATTCATTTAGTCATTCAAAATTGCATGTATTAATTCCACTATTGAAATGTGTCGTTAGTAAATTTTGTCATTGTATTATACAAGCATCATAGAGTGTACTTACACAAACCTAGAAGAAATAGCCTACTGCACACCTAAGCTACATGGTATTAGCCTATTGCTCCTAGGCTACAAGCCTGCACTGCATGTTACTCTACTGAATGCTGTAGGCAATTTTAAGACAATGGTAAGTATCTGTGTATCTAAATATATCTAAACATAGAAAAAGTGCAGTGAAAATGCAGTATAGAAGGTTGAAAAAAAAAAATGGGGAAGCCGGGATGGCTCAGTGGGTTAAGCGCTCACTTTGCAGCCCCAGGGACTGAGGATCGAATCCCGGCCCCGGCCCGTGCGGAACCATATGCTGAACTGGGAGCTCCCCCATTTTCAATTCTCTCTCTGTATCTCTCTCTCTCTCTCTCTCTCTCTCTCTCTCTCTCTCTCTCTCTCTCTCTCTGTCAAAAATAAATAAATAAATAAAATATATTAAAAAAAAAAATGGCACCCCTGTATAGGGCACTTATAAATGGAGCTTACAATACTGTAGACTTTACAAGCACTGTACATTTAAATTACACTACATTTATTTTAAAATATCTTTCTTTCATAATAAGTTAATGTTCTCTTACTATAAAGTAAAAATAACTTTAAAAAAATAACTTTAAATATTTTTAACTTTTCAACTCTTTTGTAATAAAACTTAGCTTAAAACACATTGTATAGATATATAAAAATATTTTTCTTTATGCCCTTATTCTATATTAATAGCTATAAATAATACATTATATTACAATGTTATAACAGCTACACTGTCACTAGGTGACCACTGTTGTATAGGCAATCAGTCCGTCACTGACCAAAACACTGTTATGCGGTCCCTGACTGTACTGTGGTTGAGGCATAGAAAAAGAAACTACAATATAAGCAAGAAGTAATTCGTAGGCCTAATATGTATGATAAGCATAATAAAATTTAAATAGATTCATGATCTTATGAAGGACAGAGAATTCTAATGACTTTACAGAAGAAGTAAAATTTAGTCAGAAGCTTACAAGTAAAATTAAGAGAAAATTCTAGAAAGATAGATCAAAACTAGATAATAGAGGGCCATGATTACTAAATAAATAATTTGAACTTTATCTTCTAAGAAACATGAAATTATTAAAATTTTTTAAGCACAGCAACAACCTGATTAGAACTGTACGGGATTAAAACTGGTATTAGTGTGGGACACATTGGAGATAGTGGATCTGAATAAAAGCAGCCAAACCAACACTTTCTTGATAGCTTATACCCAAGATCTTAGTGAGAATGGAAACAGATTCAGGAAATACTAGGAAAATGGAAATAACCAGGATTTGGCAATGAATCAGAAGAAAGAAGAAAGAATCAGAAGGAAGTGAAACTAAAATATATATAAGGATTCAAAATCCAGTGATAGGAAAAATGGTAGTATCATAAACAGAAATAAAGATTAAAAATTAAAGGGTTGGAAGCAGCCAGGAGGATTAGGAGGGCAGATGAGGATGATGAATTGATGCTTATATACAATAAGTTTGAGGTATTAGCAAAACACTCAGCTAGCTATATTCATAGAAGAAGTTATTAGTTTTAAGAAGGGGTAAGTTAATAACATCAAATGCCACAGAATAAAAGAGACTAAAGAGACAGAAAAATGTATTTGATTTGATAATAAGAAAACCTGATAGTTTGTTCATTAAATGTATTTTCATTCTTCCTCTTTCTGGGCATATGGTGGGTCTGTATTTTCTAAACTGACCTCTTTAAGTTACAGCAAGCTTGTCCAACCCATGGCCTGTTGGCCATGTGCAGCCCAGGACAGATTTGAATGCAGCCCAATACAAATTCATAAACTATCATAAAACATTATGAGATTCTTTGCAATTTTTTTTTTTTTTTTTTTAGCTCATCAGCTATCATTAGCGTTGGTATATTTTATGTGTGGCAAAGGAAAGCCAAAAGGTCGGACACACCTGAGTTAAAGAGAGCCATATGACTGGTTCTAGCCAATGAGTGTGAGCAAAAGTAATATGTCATATTTCCAGGCCAGAAAATGTAATTTGCTACTGCAAAACCCTATAGAATTCTCTTTTCCTTCAAACAATGTGCAATGTTCAAAATAATGGTCTATTTAATCAGCCTGGATCTCAGAGTAGAGATGTCATGGAACAGCATCCTTGCCACCCCTCACCCCAACAATGTGACTGTGGTCATCTACATAGCATGCATGAGAGGCCAGCTTTAGCAGTTTTAAGTGACTGAGATTGAGCCCATACCAGATTTTTGTTCACCACCAAGAAAGCAGCATCACTTAAGTGGTGAAGAAAAAGTCTGTCTTGCAAGGTGCTAAGAAGCAATAGTACAAAATATGTGAAGTATTCAGTGGGATCATTGTGTTAGTAAATCCGGTCATAAAAAGACAGAAAGAGTTCAGCAATTTTGGAAGTAATAGAAGGGAGAAATGGATTGTGAGAGCTTTCATTGTTGTTTTAGTACAGGGAAGCAGTCCCAAGAGAAAAGGAATATGGTGGGGAAAAAATTAATAAAATAAGATTTTTAAAGAGGTAAAGAGGTTCAAAGTAGGAAAAGTCACACTTCTACCTTAAACCAGGACAAATGAGTAGAAGATTAGCCTTAAGGAATCTTCAGGTAGAAAGAGAAAAATTGAAATAGCTCATGTCCAATAGTTTCAACCAGTCAATAGTAACATCTTCCTACACAAAGCCCATCATGTTTTAACATTATCTAGAATATTATTGCGTCTCAAGAAATACTAGATAAAGCAAAGTCTTTCATAAAGGTTATTCTCCACTTAGTACATAATGAATAACTACAATGTTCTGAACACGTTGCTAAGCAAGAAGAGAGATGCAGGTGTCCAGGGAATGTACTCTAACCTCTTCAGTACATTTATAAAAATTAATATATATTCTAAATTGGAAAAGTGCAAAAAAAATGTATATAACCTAGTATTAAGGCGTAAGGCAAGTTTGTGCAAACTGGGCAGCAGGCAGCCCAGGACAGCTTGGAATGCACCCCATTGCAAATTCCTAGACTTTCCCAAAACATCATGAGATCTTTTCTTTTTGTTCTGCAATTTTTTTTTTCTATCCCATCAGCTATTATCAGTGTTAGTATATTTTATGTGTGGCCCAAGACAATTCTTCTTCTTCCAATGTGGACCAAGGAAGCTAAAAGATTGGACACCCCTGGGTAAGGTACAGAGGACAGAATGATTATTCAGGTTTAGAAAAGTCAGAAAAAAATGTCTGAAGCAGCAGAAATTTCAAGATTTAAACAAAGACATAGGAAAATTGAGGAATCCAAGTGAATACAACGACCCTGGCCAAGCAGACACCAGGTGAGCTTGGCATGCTCTTGGAATGTGAATATCTAGGGCAGGGTAGGTGTGTATGTGTTCAGTCAGCATTCTTAGCTGCGTGCATTACAAAATAACTCTGGCTAAGTAAAGGTTTCAGCTAGCTTACAAAATCTTCCTGAGAAACATAGAGCCAGGTTTAGAGTCTAAGCAGCCAGAGTCAATGACCTAAATTGTAAAGCAAGACTGGTCTAGGCAAATTTGTAATGCAAGGCCAGTATAGAAGATTCTACTACAGCCACTGATGAACACAGACACTTCAGTTTGTATTCAACTGTCAAATTCAACTTTCACTAATGCTTCTGGAAATTGGGTAGATGTTGCCACTGCTACCACTTATCACATGCTTCAAGTGCCCTGTCGCTCTGTGTGACTTTTTATTGATCAAAGTCTGAGAGAAGAATGTCCAAGGGAGAGAGCCTAGATCATGTGCTCTGACATATAAAGCACAGCAAGGGAGACAGGAAAGGTGATTAGCTAGTATCTGCAGCCTTTACAGAGGTGTACCTCTGCTTCAGAAGGCAAGGATTCCCCATGTATAAGAAGAGAGTTCCATTGTTGAGTGGCTATGACAGTACCTATGACAAATAGAAATATTGAAATAATTATCAGAGTACAGAGCAAATGATTATATACAGAGGATTTGAAATCCAGATAGAAGAATTTGGTTCCCTATTGCAGGTCAATTGAAACTATTAAAGATTTCAGAGCAGAATAGATATATGATGTCTGACAACTTCGCAAACCTGCCACCATGAACTTATGTTGGCCACACTGTAGAAACAACTTGGCAAGGTTTCATAACCTTGGTATATCAGTGTTTCATAGCTGTGTTCATGTCAACATGTGGCAATGTCTTGCTGAGTGGCATTCATTATTGTTGTTGCATATTTTTATGTGCTGTTGCAAGAATGTTGTAGCTTCAAACAGAGCAATGAACAAACATTAAATTTCTTGTTACACATGAGAAGAGTGGAAATGATATCAGAGACGTGTTAGTCCAAGTTTATGGGGACATTGCCATGAAGAAAACCACAGTGCACAAATGGATTAAATGATTCTCTGAGCAGAGAGAAAGCATCACTGATGAAGTGGGGGTCAGGGCAGGCAGGAATAAGCAGAACTGGTGAAAACATTGCACAAATTGGTCAAATTGTTGTAAAAATTACTGGCTGACTGTGAGAAGCAAAGCAGACCAAGTCAGCATTGATACAACAACAGTGAGAAAAATCATAACTGAAGATCCTGGCATTTAAGAACAGTGTGTGCAAAAATGGTCCCAAAGGAGCTCAACAATAAACAAAAGTAAAGAAAAGTTAAAGTTTGCCAAGACCTTTTAGAGAGGCAAGATGATGTTCTGAGCCATGTTAAACTGGTGATGAAAAATAGGTGATGAAACAAAGGTGTCAAGGTGTACAATGTAAGTCAGTCAATTCTCCACAACCAAAAAAGTTGTATCAGTCCAAATCAAGAGTCAAAATGATGTTGCTAACCTCTTTTGATATCTGAGGGATTGTTCATTATGAATTTGTACCAACTGGACAGTAAACAAAGTTGACTATTCAGAAGTGCTGAAAATGTTGCACTAAAAAGTTAGATGAGGGGATGCCAGGATGGGTCAGTGGGTTGAGCGCTTGTCTTGCAGGCATGGGGTCCGAGGATCAAATCCTGGGCCTGGCCCATGCAGACCCATATGCTAAACTGGGAGGTGGCTCCCAGTTCAGCTCTCACCAGTGTGAGCCTTGTGGTTCGGCCCCCAGCCCACAGGAGGCATGCCTCCTAGGCGGGAGGCCCCCAGCCCAGTTCCCACCCTGAGCGGCCCCTGCCTACCTGTGTGGAATGGAACGATGTTGAAAACTGATGATGTACAACTGTGGAGACTGCTCTGGGCCCTCCTCTTTCTCTCTGTCTCTCTCTGTGTTAAAAACAATATAAATAAATAAATAAATAAATAGATAGATAGATAGATAGATGGATAGATAGATAGATAGATAAATAAATCTTAGAGAAAAAAAAAGATTAGATGAAAACAACCTGAACTTTTCTCCAACCACCCATGGCTCTTCCATCACAACAATGCACCAGCTCACATAGCCTGTCTGTGAGGGAGTATTTAGCCAGTAAACAAATAAGTGTATTGGAACACGCTCCCTGCTCTCTTGATCTGACTCCCAATGACTTTTTTCTTTACCCAAAGATAAAAGAAATATTGAATGAAACACATTTTGATGGCATTCAGGACATCAAGGGTAATATGGTTCTGATGGCCATTTCAGAAAAAGAGTTCCAAAAGTGCTTTGAAGAGTGGACTAGGTGCTGGCATCAGCACATAGCTTCCCAAGGGGAGTAGTTTGAAGGTGACCATGGTGATATTCAGCAATGAGGTATGTAGCGTTTTTTCTAGGATGAGTTTGCGAACTTAATTGTCAGTCCTTGTATCAGTAATAGAGTAGGTGATTTATGAATATTGTTGGGGGACACCAAAATAGCTCAACAGGTTGAAGAGCCTGCCTTGCAACCACAAGGTTCAGGAATTGAGTCCCAGCCCCAGCCCATGCAAGCCCATATGCTGAACTGCAGCAGGCACTCGTAACCGCCAGATGGCAGCGAAGGTCCTTGCCTCCCATTCAGGAGGCACTCAGTTTGGTTCTTGCCCCACATCCCACATCCACCTGTGTGAAATGAAACTCTGTTGAAACTAATGATATACAACTATGGAGACTGTTCTGGGTCTTCCTTCCTTCTCTCTCTCTCACCGCTCCCCCACTCCACCCCCACCCCCTCCACCCCCACCCCACACACACACACCTTCTCTCAAAAACAACATAAAGGGGAAGCCGGGATGGCTCAGTGGGTTAGGCGCTCACTTTGTAGTGCCAGGGACCGAGGATCGAATCCCGGCCCCGGCCCATGCGGATCCATATGCTGAACTGGGGAGTTCCCCCAGTTCAGTTCTCTCTCTGTCTCTGTATCTCTCTCTCTCTTCTCTCTCTCTCTCTCTCTCTCTCTCTGTCAAAAACAGTAAAATAAATAAATTAATTTAAAAAATAAAAATAAAAATAAATAAATAAAACAGTACTTTAAAAATAAAAAAACAAAAATTAAAAAAAAAAAAGATTTGTTGAATGAATAAACAACTACAGCAGTGAGTAAGACTAGATAGATTGGAAAATGGATTAAATGGATTAGAGACTGGAATGTTAGACTGCAGCAGTAATCTAGCACAAGAGAATGACATCTTGAACCAGGGTAGTAGAAACAAATGAAGAGAAAAGGGCCTATATGAAAAATATTTTGAACAAAAAATCAATAGGCTACAGTGACTGACTGAGTTATCTCCAAAATGACTGCAAAATTTTCAACATAGGTCACTGATCAAATTTAGAACAAAGCCAATTTGAATGAATTTTCATTTTGAAGCTTTAAACTTTCTTCTATCATCTCTAATCTGCTTTTAAAATCATGCTGTGAATTCTCCATTGAAAATTCAGTTTAAGTTCTAGAATTTCCATTTGGCTCTTCTTTATAGTTTAAAATTGTCTGCTGAAATGTTCTATCTGCCCTTACTAAGATAATAATTTCCTTTTATTCTTTGAACATATTTGTAATAGTAGATTTAAAGCCTTTGCTAAATTCAACACATGGGCCATCTTGGAGTTGGCTTCTATTAATTTTTTTTCTTGAATATGAATCACATTTCCCTTGGTTTTGTAAATAATTCGTTGTAAAAACTGATTCTGTCTTGTATTCATAGGCAGCCCAATTACCTGATGATTACCTTGAACCATGTATGAAAATCTGTGTGCTTGGTTTTATGCTTTATTCAAGAGAATCTATGGAAAGCACAAGGTGTTTTCTAAGCCCCTCCAACTTTGCAGAATTCAACTTCAAACTCTATCTCCCTTGTCTATCTTCTTATGACTTAGTCTTCAGCTTTGCTGTTCCTGTTGTAACGTAAGCTTTACTCTAGAATGTGGTCCTTAGAGGCATTAATAAATACTAATGCAATGTGAATTACATTTCTCATTGTGGCTGCGCTGGAACTCCAATGTCCCCAGCATTTTTCAACCTCTACTCTTTGTTCTACCCTTAACCCCATGGCTGAAAGTGTCAGCTCTCTGGTAAACCTTTAGAAGTCTCAGTATATATGCAGCCCAGTCCTCAGCCAAGGTTGGTGAAGAACCCACACACAGACTTCTGAGATTTTCCCCATCCACACAGCTTTTTCTCTCTACAACTCACGTATTCCAACTGTTTTTGCTGTCTTGAACTATAATCTCTGTGCCTTCAGCAAAGCATAACCAACTGTTAATTTCAGCAACCTGTGCTATGATCAGAAACTGTTCCCCAGGCACACACCTACATCAATCATGGGACTCATCTTGTGAGTATCCCTTCTTTTAAGGAGCACAGCTTTGTACTGCTTATTGTCCAAAGCCTAAAAAGCGCTGCCACATATATCTTGTCCAGTTTCATGGTTGTTTATGGCATAAAGCTAGCTAGCCTTTTACCAGTAACTTCATCATAGCCAGAGGCAAAAGACTAAAGACATTAGCCATAAGGGAATGCTGAAACAACAAAGTGAAAATTCAATAGACTTCTAACATCTGCTTTGTCTCAGACCCGTATTATGAGGCCAGCTATCCACATTCACTCCTCAAGAAAATCATAAGTGCTGGCTTCAGCAGAGACTGTCTCTCTGGCATTTGTCCAGACTGTTGGCCAGTTTGACATTTAACCTTTTCCTCAATCCCTCAAATACCTTCTTATGGAGTTGGTGGAGGGAGGAGAGTTTTGGAGATGGGGGTTGGTGTCTCTCCCTAGCTGTGACTTTTTGCCAGCCTTATAACTAAGACCTGCTATATAGACTGAATTTTAAAAAGAAACTTCTTCCCTTCCCTCTCCTCGTCACTGTCTTCTCCACGTAGAAGAAACATGACATATCTAGTGGCTCAGACTAAGGCTAAGTAGATGGTCTACCCTCTATGCTTCTTGTTCTCTTGCAGTCAGCCAGGCTGCAGGTCTTTCTTCTATGAAGTGCGGGCCTTGCCCTGAGAGCCCAGCAGCGCTGCCTGCCACAGGCCAAGTCAGTCTGATTCATTGGAAGAGTAGGAGCTTCTTTGGCCTTGGGCAGAAGGTACATTTCAACTTCATATTCACTAATAAAACTGAACACAGGGTAGAAAGGTGTGTGATTCATTGACCCCTCAAACTTCAGCAATGCTCTGGCTTAAAACCCTGCTTCTCACTCTGGTGACTCACTTAGACCCTTTCCTTTAACTTTGAAGCTCAGCTCTTTATTTCCTCAGTTTTATCAACCCTAACTCCATATAAGAGAGAATCCTTCTGCCAGGTCCAGCCCTATAGGACATACAACAACCTTGATTCCTGTATCCTGTTCCTCACTGAAAATATGAGATTTAGAATCTCAAAGAAAAATACCGTCTTTGTTTCTTAAAGAAGCTTTGTATGGTGCTCATGTTTATCCACTGATTAAAGTACAACATAAATCATACCAAAGACAAGTGATCAATTCCCACATGAATTAGTTAATTTAACTTTGTTCAACCTCATCTTGGCTAACCTCCTAACTCTCCTAGCTCTCTAACCAAGTGGAACCTAAAGAGAGAGCATAATAATTAATGAAACTCCAGGACATTTAATGGGACAACAGCCTAAGACTCAAGCTGAATTAGTGATCGGTATTATTTTATGTATCAAGTACTGCATTATTATTACATATATTATCAATCAAAGAGTCCTCAAAACCAAAGAAATATCCTTTTTTAATGTGAGATACACAGATGAAAAGGTTAAGAGTTGGAAGAAAGCACAGCATAAATTTTTTATTCTCAGAGCAGTCAGATCAATAACTATGAATTATTTATTATTATTATTAGCATCATAAAAAATTTACTCAACAACTATTATATGGAACACATTATACCAGGTACCACAATGGACAATAGACAATGAACAACCTCAAGGAATATACAAAGTAGTTAAGAGAACGAGACACATTCATATGAAAATATTGCCAATGCTACAAACTAATACACAAGAAGTATCCCCCCACAAAAAACAGTGGAATAGGAAATGTAGCAGGAAAAGATCACTGTGCCCTATGGGCTTCCATTTCCAAATTCACATTGGACATTGGGGTGTAAATTGGACTTAATAGTTTGAATAGTATTTATTACATTGACTCATATGAAATTGTCATTTTTATAGGTCAAAGATGTTGAATATCGGCAATTTCATGTGGTTGAAATAAGTAAGTTTTTTTCTATGTGAAAAAGGAAGTATGGGCTCTATAGCAATGGTGCATATTGGGAGTAGAAATCCATGAACAAGTTTCTAGTACTGGACAAAGTAGACTGCTTAATTAAAGCTTCTGCTAAATGAAGTAAATAACTGTTTTCAGTTATTTAATTAAAAGAAAAATAAATACACAAAAGATCACCAAAGAGTTGATCTTTAAATCAGGAGTCACATACCTGTTGTTCATTTAATCTTCACAACCATGCTATGAGATATTTATTTCCTCATTTTTTACATGTGGCAACTGATGTCAAAAAAGAGTCTTACCAGGTCACACCGCAATAAAGACAGCAGATGGACACAGACACAGTTTCTGATGTACTTACTGTTTCCTAACCAATGAACCATATTAAAGAAGAAAGTCAATTTTTGCCTCCCTATAAAAATAATTAAGTAATAGATCAATATTTTAAGATATTTGTCATCTATGTGTGATATGGCAAATGCAAATATTCACTCAACATCCTACAGATCGTATATTGTGTATTCATGGGGAATGACAATTTTCATATCTATTCAGTACTTTGATGATTCTTTAAGGAACAGAAAAGATTAAGATGAGTACTGTAGCTTTCTTACATGCTATAAAGTTCAAGAGTGAGACTATTTATGTTTTAATTTTTTTCTTAAAAAATTCCCAGGGTGTTTCCATCTAGGTTCTTTCTCCATGTGATGTCTGTCTAGAAAAATCGTCCACAATTCTTGACATGCTCTTGATTGCAGTGTTAGAGACTCAAGAGGAGGATTTTACAGACATCAAAAATAGTTCACGAAAATCAAGATTTCCTATGCACACTGTTGATATGTGTTCCTAAGTTTTAAATTAGTTTATATTTTTCCTGGAGCTATGTTCAGTGTCTTCTAACTAATTATGACACACTAGATTTTTCTCACCAGGTTATATTTTCAATTCAGCTTGAAGACACAGAAGAGCAACTGAACATTTAGAATTGTTCTGCTTTTTTTTATTAAGTTTCTTTTACATTAGTCTTCTAATTGTTTCCAGAAATCTAATGTATGTGGGGAAAAAAAAAAACAACAAAACTCATTTATAGAACTCATTTATAACAAGGTCTATTTCTTAGTAATTTTTTTATTTTTTAAGTTTATTTATTGTTTTTGACAAAGAGAGAAGTGGGAAGGCCCAGAACAGTCTCCATAGTTGTGCATCATCAGTTTGCAACATGGTTTCATTCCACACAGGTGGGCAGGGACCACACAGGGCGGGAACTGGGCCAGGAGCCTCCCACATGGGAGGCATGCCCCAAAAGCTGAGAGCTGAACCTGGGGCCTCCCACATGAGCAGCTTGCCCAAAGAGAACTGAACTGGGGTCACACCCGACTTCAGCATATGGATCTGTACCAGCCAGGACAAGGACTCAATCCTCGGACCTCGGGCAGCAAAGCGAGCACTTAACCCGCTGAACCACCCCAGCTTCCTCTATTTCTTAGAAAGTTTTAAGACCTTGGAAACTTATTATCTAAAACAATAACACAGGAAAACAAGTAATTAAGTTATATGATTTTGGTTTAAGGAACTAGAGATCAAAGCTACTTTTTTATCCTTATTATAATATAATATAAAATTATGTTCCTCTAAAGGTATAGCACAGATCTTTGAGATGTGAGAGCAATTCAGGTAAGGTACATACAGGATAAAGACACCATTGCCTCATTTAAAAAAAAATTTTATATAATTATCATTACATGACATTATATATTATACAGATGGCTGAACTCTTCTCTCTCCACAAAAAAAATTCTGATACCAACTTTCTTCTGACAAATTACCATTTCACAGCATCTGAAAACCTTTTAAATAATTATTGTTTCACAGTATCTGAAAACCTTTTTAATTGCGCATCCTGCTCACCATTGGTAATCTTTGAAATACAAATAATAAAAACATTTAAAGATTTATTTTTATTGTTTTTGACAGAGAGAGAGAGAAAGAGACAGAGACAGAGACACAGAGAAGGGGGAGGGCACTGAACAGTCTCCATAGTTGCACATCATTGGTTTTTCCACATAGTTTCATTCCACAGGTGGGCGCGGGGCTGCACAGGGCAGGAACTGGGCCGGGTTGTCACCCCAGTGAGAACCAAACTGGGGGCACTCCCCAATTCAGCATATGGGTCCACACAGGCCAGGGCAGGGATTCAATCCTTGGTCCCGGGGCTGCAAAGTGAGCGCTTAACCCACTGAGCCATCCCGGCTTCCCAGAAACATTTAAATACACTCATTCATGCAAGATGTTTGTCCTAGCAATAATCCTTTTGAAATCTGTACTCAGAGCTTTTACTTCCTCTCTACTCACCACTACTTAATCCAGAGATTCCCAACCCCATGCCCGTGGGCAGGCGCCCGCAGCCCAATTTGTGTGCACCCACCATTATTTGACTGGATCAGAAGCTTTTCATAAACACTAAGTAAAACTATAATTTATTTTTAAACATTTGTTAGAATTTTAAAATATTGTTTGAGTATCTACTTATATTCGTTGGTATGTTTGCGATATCGTATGTGTAAGTGTTTCCCTAGCTTTCGCCTTTGTACATGTTGCGTCTTGTGTAGCCGCTGCGCTCTTTAAACTCTCCTCCCCCCAACCGGGAGACGCCAAGTTGCCGTTTTGATTGCGGTTGCTGGACTGATCGGGTTGTGACGGTTAGCTAGGATCACGGTGTTTTGATATATTCGATTTTAAATGAACTAAAAGCGAGGTAGGTAATCTAGTATAATGGTGGCAATTTGATATGATATTGTAGTTCTATAACTATTTTTATTTTTATTTTTTTAGTCCTAAAATGAGTGGACCAAATAAGAGAAAACGAACCTATAATTTTAACACAGACTGGGAGGAATCATATTGTTTCTTTCATTTAAAAGGTAAATAGGTTTGCCTATTGTGTGACAGTAGTATTGCAGTGCCGAAAAAACATAATGTTGAACGTCACTTTCAGACAAGTCATACCACTTTTGATACGAATTATCCACTTAAATCTGAAGTAAAAAAGAAAAAAAATCAACTAAAATTAAGTTTAACTACTCAACAGACTGTTTTCACTAGACAAGTGGAAAAATCTAAAAAGGCAACCATTGCTTCTTTCAAAATTTCTCACATGCTCACAAAGAAGAAAAAACTTTTCCAGGACGGTGAATTGTTAAAAGAAGCATTTCTGACTGCTGCCGATTGTTTGTTTGAGGAATATTCTAACAAGCGTGAGATTATGTCAGCGATACAAGACCTACAGTTGTCAAATAACACAATCACAAGAAGAATACACGCAATTTCAAAAGACTTGCAAACTCAGTTAAAGACTGACTTGGAAATATGTGACTGCTTCTCTTTGCAATTTGACGAGTCAACAGATATATCAGACACCGCATAGTTGGCAGTTATGGTGAAAATGGTATTTAGTAACTTCACAGTAAAAGAGGAGCTGTTGCAAATATTACCAATGAAAGGACAGACGAGAGGTGAGGATATTTATAAAACTTTCAGAACATACGCCAGGTTGATAAACATGCCTTTGCATAAGTTGTCTGCGATAACTACCGATGGAACACCAGCAATGGTTGGTCAAAACAAAGGATTTATTGCCCTTTGCAAGAAAGATGAATCATTTTCAAACTTTATGTCCTACCA
The DNA here is from genome assembly GCA_004027555.1 of Craseonycteris thonglongyai. Lineage (NCBI taxonomy): Eukaryota > Metazoa > Chordata > Mammalia > Chiroptera > Craseonycteridae > Craseonycteris > Craseonycteris thonglongyai. The sequence continues at coordinate 702 of PVKE010021197.1, read as the reverse complement.
CTGTATTATCCATCAGGAAGTTTTGTGTTGTAAAATACTGCCCTTTGAACATGTTATGAAGATAGTCACAAAGATAATCAACTCTATTCGAGCAACTCCATTGCAACCCCGACTTTTCAAGGCCCTGTTAGAAGATATTGAAGATAAAGAACACGATCTCATCCTGCATACTGAAGTACGTTGGTTCAGTAAAGGTAAAGTTCTTACAAGATTTGTGAACTTAATTGAAGAAATAAAAACATTGATACATAATAAAAATGAAAATTAGGATGAACTAACAGACTCTTGCTGGCTGGTGGATTTGGGTTTTCTTGCTGACACCATGGAAAAATTAGATTCTTTCAATTTGGGGTTGCAGGGAAAAGACAAAAATAGAGCTGAAATGATAAGCTCTGTAAACGCATTGAAAGCGAAATTGACTTTGTTGATATCACATCTGCATATCAAGTCTCTCGTGCACTTCCCATATGGGAGGAAAACGCTAGGTAACAATGAATTAAACATGTCATTATTTATTGAGACCCTGCAAGTGCTTCAAAAACAGTTTGAAGAGAGATTTCTGCAGTTTACAAATATCAAGCCAATTGTCTCCTTCTGTATCAATCCTTTTACTTGCCAAATAAATGGAATAGAACTAGCCGCATGTATTGCAGACCTTGTTCAGGGGAAAGCAGAAGAACTAGAGTTAGAAATTTTGAACCT
>PVKE010021196.1:0-26766 GCA_004027555.1 Craseonycteris thonglongyai | reverse complement strand
TCCATAATGCTGGTGTCCTCTCCCACCTCCCCTCCCTCTCTCCTTCCCCCCTCCTCCCCCTCCCTCCAGCAATCACCAAGCTATTGAGTGTGTCCATAGGTCTCTATGTCTTTGTTTCTTTCAGTTTTATATTCCACCAATAAGTGAGGTCATATTTTTCCTGATTCTTTCAGTCTGACTTATTTCGCTTAATAAGATGGTCTCTAGGTCCATCCATGTTGCCAGAAATGACTGTATTTCATCATTTCTTATCGCAGACAGCACTTTCTTAAGTGGACTATCAGATAATACACATAAAGCACTTAGAGCAGTGCCTGGCATATAGTTACTATTATTAAATGGCATATATTATTCTTTCTGAAATCAGAATTCTCTTGACCTGTTCAATACCAATATACAAAGCAATTCTTATTGTCACCTGCAAAGATCTTATCTTCTATATCAGTCCACCCTCCAACTTTTTAAAATGTAAATCTATTTCATCATTCTAATGCTTAATAACTTTCAGTGAATCTTAGTTTCTTCAAGATAATGGTCCATCTTGGCATTGCTCAAATATATTCTTTGTAATCTTTTCCGTGCCTATGTCTCTAGGCAGGTTGCTTACAAATTAATCACATATTCAGGTGTGAAAAATAATGTAGGTAGGCGTATTTTTGATAGTATGTTATTTGATAATTAAATGCTATTTTCATATTTTATCCTTTCTTTAGAGTAAATTTTACTATGGTAACTCATATTTTCTGGAGGGCTATATATCTTATTCAAAATGTATTAGCTTCATTTAACAGATAAGTTCATACTACATATATGAGCATTGTTACAGAGCATTAAACAAATAAAAAATGTGTTAACATATTTTCAATAACAAACATACTAAATATAGCATGGAAAGACTCAGAGACCAATGTTCGGGATATAATTTTAAAAATCCTTAAATAAACATGCCATAGGTACAATTCAATAGTATCTTAGAATAATATAACAATTGGTGCCTCTGAAACTTTGGGTGGAGTTCCAGGCTTGGGAAATGAGCTAGAAAGACATAAATATGATATTGTGAGGCTGCATAAGATCATTGAAAACAGAAAAGAGAAGGGGAGGCCAGAAACTTTCAGCATTACAAAAATTAGAATCCTAGCTGAAGAAGGGAGAAAGTGAGAGAACACTGAAATGAAAAGCCAGTGAGGCTGAAGTCAAATTAAGTGGGGTCTAACGAAAACAATCTGCCTGGAATGCTGGTAAGAGGTTACAATGAGCACGTACATTTGGCATCTGGATTCTGAAAAATCTGTCCCTCTGTATGATTTGTAAGATTCTAAAGGACATTTTTGTGGAGTTGTGGTCAATGGGGCCTGATGAGGAAGTGGGTACTCATGCTCAGGCAAAGGTTGTAAGAAACAAAGCTGTAACCTAAACACTCTCAGTAGAGAAATATGAGATCAAGGTCCTTTAATTTTTAAAAAGATATCATAAATAATTAATATATATTATTTTTTAAAACATTTCATTATTTAATACATGTATGTTAGTCAATATTAGTAATAATATTCATTATATCAACATATCAAAGTAAAGGAAATGAAAACAGCTCATCTTTACAAATGCCAGAGTTTTTGATAATATTTTCTATTATTGTAGCAAACTGTTTGGGAAAACTTCTATAAAATATGAGTTACCACAGATTAGTATCTAAATGTATTTTATTCTAATTAAAAATACAAATATCTTGTTCTAACGAGGCAAAATAATATGTGAGCTCATGTGAGAAAAAAAATTCCATCAGAATTGTCAAGAAAATTGTAAAAGTGAATAGCAATGAGGAGGTATTTGTATCATTTGGATATGAAAGTATATTAAAGTATATTACATTGTGAAGGATCCATAAGCAGGCTTTTAACCAGAACAAAAACTTCTTAAAAGACTGTAGGCAAGGGTATGTACATAACTGTCTACGTGTGTTTGTTCTTTTGTACATAAAATGATGGTGTTTTAAGATTATATGAAAAGGTAGAATACTGACCAAATGATATGTAGACATTTGATTTTCTGTGTTAATACAGAATATTATAATTACAGAATTAGCCAAAATCACAGGGGTGCATTGATCTTACAACACAGGGAGATTTCTTGCACAAAGCCTAAAGGAAAAGTTTATAACATTTGACGTTATAAAAGGGTGACATGTCACCATTTTAATGTGCATATTACAAAACTGTATATACAGTTAGGATGTAAATGCAAACAAAGATTGAGCATTTACTTCACATATGCACATCTTGCTTGACATACCTATTAGTAAATAGGATCGTGAATAAAAAAGACAATGACAAACCAATAAATGTGGGCAAAAAATAAATTATTAACAGGCAATTTATAAAGTTAGATAAATAGACACCAAGAGATATTTCCCAATCCAATTTTTAAAAATTAAAATAATTGTAAGTTCCAATAATAGCAGGTGCAAGAAATCAGCGATCCCCAATGCTGATGCTGCAAGTGTAGAATGGTACAATAATTCTAGTTTCCTTGAAATAAACTTGGCAGCTTATATCAAACACTATTAAAAAAGATTCTTTGTTCCAGCTAGTCCACATTTAGGAATTTTCTCTCTTATAGTAACCATAAGATAGATAAACATAACTACAGAGTTATGTTTAAATCTATAATTTAAAATCTTGGCAATAGATAAATCACTAAAATAAAATAGTCTCAGCTATGTATAATGAATAGTTACACAGACACAAAAAATGCAAGGAATATATGATCATGAAAATAAAAAAATACCCAGAATACGTGGGTAATTTTGCAATTTCTAATCTATGTTTGTAGTCAGATATTCATATATATGCACATGCACATACCAGAGGCAAGTCCTCAAATTATTTCTGCATGCTTGGATTAAAAGCTATTTTAATTTTCCCAATTTCTGTGTTGCTTGGGATTCATTCTATACGCTGCAAACCAGCAAGGAAATCCCTATATATGTATGCTGTAAATTCTTTATGAGTATTCTTATAATTATTACATTGTTAAGAATATCAAAATTTAAATTTATGTTTCTCTTTTATATGGACATATATGACTGGCTTGGAAAACATGTGAAATTGGGCCTTCCCCGCTTCCAGAAGGTGAAAGCAACATGCAATTCTGTATTTCATGACTTGCTACTTGTATTGCTAAGATGTTTGACAGAGAACAAATCACTGTGAACCCCATTTATATATTAAATATGACTAGCTTGGAAATGTTGCAAGAGTTGATTACATTCAACTAACTAACTAACTAACTAACTCTCTCTCAAGAAAGCTGGAACTTATAAAATTCAATGTATTTTTCAAGAGTCAATTTGGGTTTTTTTTCCAGGGAAAAACTGGAAATTGGTTCTTTGCTTATCTGAATTGCTATACAAAAGATAAGATAGTTTTACTAGCGCACACCTAAAACTAATCTTAATAAAGGAAAAAATAGAAAAACCTTTCATAATAACAGAATAAAAAAGAACTACTTTGGAAATAAGAAATAAAATTTCTTTCATTTGAAGTATTGTCCAATAAAGTCAAATTAAGTCATTTATCAATTGAGTTTTACCACTAAAAGTATCAAAATTAAACACAAAGAAAAACATGACTAATTAAATATTATAAACAAACAGAAAATGTTAAAACAGTTTTTAAGAATATGATGTGCATAGTAGTTATCATTACTTGATATTTTCTGTGTACTATCTTATTTATTTAAACATTTTCTATCTTCCACATTCGAATGCAAATTCCATGAGGCAGTGAACTTGCCAGTCTAGTGATCAGCAAATGTATACTGAGTAGCACAATTTACATATCTATAGTCTAACTTTCTTTATTCTCAGTGCAAATTATTTTTAAAATTTAACCTCACAGATTGTTTTGTTTTAAGACTACTGTACCCTAACCTCCAAATTCTTACAAAAGATTTATTTCTCCTATATGAATTGTATGTTCATCGAAATAAAAATGGTGAGGTCAAAATTAAAAGTTTTAAAGCACAGCCTGAAGTCATTCATTCCAAACACTTTGATTATAGTAGTTAATTATAACAATCTGTTGTATGACAAAGCATGCAAACTCCTTTTTGAACTTCAGGACTGAAAAAGCCTATGAACAAAAAATAGTGGTGGCTATGTCATGAAAGCTGATTTCTTTAAAGCTAGACTTGTAGGAGAAAACAGCAGCAACTACCTATTAGTACTATATCTATATATCTACATATTATCTGTATCATCTCTATATCTCTATATATCAACCATCACATTTAATCCTCACAAAAACCTGATAGATTCTATTGCTGATCTACTTGATGAAGAAAGTGAGCAACACAGTGATTAAATAGTGTTTCCCAGGTCATAACTAGTGTATGTTAGAGTTTCTGTGTAATCTGATATAATCTGTGTCCAGAATTAAATCCTTAATACAACATATGGAGTTATATACGCTCCCTGAGTCAATTACTGAGTGTGTATTTATATGAATCCACTTCTCTCCTCAAGATTCAGTTTACCGGTAGTTACTTTACTTAATTTAGTTACTCTGATCAATTCTCGATTTGATCTTGACCTTCTTGCATAACTCCATAGATATATTTAAAATAAAAATGTGGAAAATAAACTATGCTTCCAATAAATGCAAAGACATTTACCAGGCAACACATTATTAGTGTCAACCACTTCTAATGTTTTGACAAATAGCAAATGACTTTCAGTCAAGCAAACAGATGTACAAAATGGACCAGTGACAAATAACAAACGACAAAAATCTTAGACCAAATCATGCCTAATTTCATACCTCCTGTTGAGCCAGCCCTGAGTAAATGAGTTAAAGTTTTACAGTAAGAAAACTAAAGACCAGTCTTTAGTTACTGTGTCACACTATCAATTTAACAAGAGATACAGATTTGTGAGTTCCCTTCTTTTTCACCTACTTCCTTCAGGTTCTCTGGAATAATGTCCCTGAAAGCAAACAGAATTTCATTTGTTTAGTGTACTATTACTTACATTCACAGCACTAAACATCATTCTTATTCCATAATTAGATACTTCTTCAATGTCTCTTTTCCTCACTATGGTTTAAACTCCATAGTTTAAAATATGTCTTGTTTTTATTGCTTTCTCTTTTACACCTAGCAAAACACTTAGAACATGGTAGATGATCAATAAATATTTGTTGAATGAAAGAATACATAAGTCATAGAAGCACAATAAATATTTGCTGAGTGGATGCATAAATATTCAAATAGAAAAGTGTTTCACTACAAATCAGAAAGATTTCCAGTGTTCCTGGCTTGTCATCCCTGGAATAAAACCTTCATACTATGAGTGAGGACAGCAAAAAAGAGGGGCTCCTGACCTTTTGAGTGTAGCCGGCTGAAATTTTACTTCTGCTATCAAGAGCTGAGGGGCTGGGGGAGCATAAAAACTGCTGGTAACTCCCCACCTCAGGAGCTGGAGGGAAAGAAATCCTATCTTATGGGCTATACAGAGGCCAAAGGGAGTTTCCACCATGTGGAGCTGGAAAAAGGAAGAATAAAGGTGTGGGTTGTAGCACAAATTCCACACCCTCACTGTTCTTCCTGAGATTTGGAGCATTTTCTTTAATAAATGTCTCTTGCTTTTCTGTATGTCCTTAAGAGAGTTTCCAGAAGCTCTGAATAGTTGTTTTTAAATATTTTTTTATTGTTTTAAATTTATTGGGGTGACATCAGTTAGTAAAAATTACATACATTCTAGGTGTTCAATTCTATAGTACTTCGTTTATGTGTTACATTATTTGTTCACTACCCAGAGTCAGCTTTCTTTCCATCATCATATATTTAGCTCCCTCTTCTTCCTCTCCCTCTCTGCTCCTGCCTTACCTTCAAGTATAAGGGTTTCCTTTTGTGTTAACTCTAAGAAATAACTGGGTTTATTTTAAAAAGGTAACATTTCTTAGTTATCTACTTTTGACTTTTAATAAGTAGTATATTTATATGCAATGCTTTCACTTGTATAAGAAAATAGAGACAGGGAAGCCAGGATGGCTCAGTGGGTTAAGTGCTCTCTTCTGTAGCCCCAGAGACCAAGGATCAAATCCTGGTCCCAGCCCTTGTGGACCCATATGCTGAACTGGGGTGTGCTTTCCATGTGGGAGGTCCCCAGTTTGGTTCTCACCCCCTGGTTCGGCCCCTGGCTCAAGGGTCATGCCTCCCATGCGGGAGACTCCCCAGCCCAGTTCCCACTCTGTGCAGCCCCTGCCCACCTGTGTGGAACAAAACCATGTGGAAAACTGATGATGTACAACTATGGAGACTGCTCTGGGTCCAACCCCTTCTTCCTGTCTCTCACTATCTCTGTCTCTCTCTGTCTCTGTCAAAAACAATAAAATAAATCTTTACAAAAGAAAATAGAAATAAAAATTCTATTTATGAAGAACTAACTCTCCTTAAGAGTAGATATGCAATAATTATTTTTTGAGTGTTTGTTAAAGTATCAAAGTATACACTAAAAAATAATAATAAATTGAAAAATTAGAGTATGATAAGTCAATTATCTTTACAGAGCCATCAATGTATTTACCTCTAGATGATACTGCTTTTCGAAATCTATTTCCTAATATTTTATTATTTCACCTGAGTGAGGAGTAAGCAGTATTTTCCTAATGAATTATAAGTAGATAAAAGAACAGAAATTATTGTTGATAAACTAATTGCTTCCCTGAAAGAAAAATAAAGTGTTTTACACTGTGTACCAGTACAATCAATTAGTACATCAATTAGAAGCACTTTTCATTTATTTTAAAATCTCATTATTTTATTTCCTAATGGTTTTCAATAATTCACTTTTAGAAGTACTACTCAAAAAAAATTGGAATTCATTATAATGAATTTTTTGAGGAATATGAGCTAAAACTAATTATCTTGCTTGAACTTCACTTTTTAATGAAAAATGCCTGAAGTATATTCAGGTTGAAAATTTAAAACTCAGATAAATCAACCAAGTATCATTTATATACTTAAGTTGAAAGAGTTAGAAGTCTAAGAGGACTTCTAGCATTGAAATTAATGAAGGATAGACTTTCTAAGTTTCATACAAAATATTGAGTTGGGTTGTTGCTTTTTAAAGTAATTATGATAGGCAGAAAAACAAAAGTATGTTACTGCAGTCTTCCACTTAGTTTCGTAACTTAAATTATCCACCAGAGAGAAACTGGCTTGATTGTCTCTCTGATCCCAACCTCTAAGAAGCCAAGGAAGTATCCCCCGGCTGTGAAAACTGGATCATAAAACATGTACGTTTAGGATAAACTCAAGGCTAAGAGATTATTGTAACCATTTGTCCCATTTTCGATGGATTCTGTGGTAAATTTGTAAGAAATTATTCAATGCCAGAAAAGATTTTCATAGTCTTAAATGTTTAGAAGCTAGAGACCATTTTATGATATGAAGAGACCAAAGAAGACTGTGGTAGTGAGCTTAATGAGAGATACTCAAGAAAGCACTAAAGGGCAAGAGAGTGGAAGTGGGTCTTCTGGAGAAGAAAAATAATTTTTTCTTTGGTCTGTCTTGATGTCCACTTCTCATAACTGTGATTATAAACAAAAGCTAATCAGAAGTTCTTCCTTTAGTCCTCTTTCATCCAATTAAAAAAAGAAAGAAAGAAAGAAAACAATGTTCAAAGCTTTTAACTTCTTTGGTGCATCTTCATCAGCATTTTCTAAAAAACCTCTCTTCAGTGTTTAATACATCTATGACCCTGGGACATACTGATAGGCACTGAAATTTGGTGGGAGTGTTTGATGCATGAATACATGTACAATTTTTTGTGTGTGTTAGAAGTGGGAGAGTTGAGCTGGAATATATACTAATATAAGTCAATTTGAAATATGGCAAACTAAAAAATAGTAATTTCTTCTAGTTGTATCACTCACAGTCAGATACCAACACTTTGTCTTTTTCTCATTACCAAGATAAAATATTATCAAACAAGAATATTGTAAGATAAAAACTTATATATTAACTAATACTGGAATAGTGGACTCTCCATTTTTTCACTCTTCTTGCCTACAAAAAGCATTAATTTTACAACCTTCACTTTACGATTGTCATGCTTTTGCATCCTTTAATTGGGTAAACATCCATTTACAAAAATTTACATAAATAAATGTTTTAGTAAACATATCATCTATAAAAATTTTAAAAATAGATTATCATCGAGAATATATTTTATTACATTTTAGACATACATTATATTGTATATAAATATCTATTTAAATATATATTTATACTATATAAATATGTAAGGTGGTAGATGTATTAAGTATGAGGTTGGTGCAAATGTAACTGCATTTTTTTTGTTGTTGCTGAAATTTGCTGTTTGATATTGGAACGTGTTCTTAAATAAATGTGGTTATGTTATACATCATTTTTAATGTACATTTTTTTTGCTAATGAACTATTACTTGCTATTTTATTATGTTTAGTTTACACTATGGAAATGATGTTAGACAAAAAAGGAAATTCAAGCAATTTTCTTATTTGAGTTCAAAATGGGTCATAAAGCAGCAGAGACAACTTGAAACATGAACAACATGTTTTCCCCGGAACTGCTAACAAATGTACAGTACAGTGGTGGTTCAATACATTTTGCAAGCTTGATGAGAGCTTTGAAGATGAGGAGTGCATTGGCGGTCATCAAAATTTGACAATGAACAATTGAGAGCAATAATCGAAGCTGATTATCTTACAACTACATGAGAAGTTGTCCAAGAACTCAACATTGACCGTTCTATAGCCCTTTGGCACGTGAAGCAAATTAGCAAGGTGAAAAAACTCAGTATGTGGGTGCCTCATCTGCTCACTGAAAATCAAAAAATCCCAATTTTGAAGTATTGTTTTCTCTTATTCTAAGCAATGACAAACCATTTCTCAATCAAATTGTGAAGTGTGAGAACAAGTGGATTTTAAGTGACAACTGGTATTGACTGGTTCAGTGGTTGGACAGAAAAGAACCTCCATAGCACTTTCCAAAGTGAAACTTGGGCCAAAAAATGGTCATCATCACTGTTCGGTGGTCTGCTGCTGGTCTGATCCACTACATCTTTCTGAATCCCAGCATAACCATAACCTCTGAGACATAGCTCAGCAAATCGATGAGATGCACCAAAACTGCAATGCCTTCAGCCTGCATTGGTCAACAGAAAGAAACCGAATTTTCTCCACGACAAAGCCCAACCAATGCTTCAAAAGTTGAACAAATTGGACTATGAACTTTTGCCTCATCCGTTGTATTCACCGGACCTCTTAGCAACCAACTATCCCTTCTTCAAGTGTCCTGACAACATTTTGTAGGGAAAACACTTCCACAACCAGTAGGATTCAGAAAATGCTTTCCAAGAATTTGTCAAGTCCCAAAGCATGGATTTTTACACTACAGGAATGCACAAACTTATTTCTCATTGGCAAAAATGTGTTGATTGTAATGGTTCCTATTTTGGTTAATAAAGATGTGTTTGAGCCTAGTTATAATGATTTAAAATTCACAGTCCAAAACCTCAATTAATTTTGCACTAACTTATAGATGAAAGAAAAATTTTCACTATAAATATGTGCATCAAATCATCACTATGTACACTTTAAATATCTTACATTTTATCTATAAATTTTACCTCAGTAAAGATTAAAAATATATATTTCACATATGTAGACCACATAATTTTTCTTTTAATCTTCAGGCGATCTTTAGTGTCAACACAAATTTAAAACTCCCAGAAATACATGCTTGCTCTTAGGGGCTCTTAAGTGCACAGGATGGAGACCACTGGTTTAAAATAGTGATTTTCAGGGAAGCTGGGATGGCTCAGCAGGTTAAGCATTTGCTTTGCAGGTCCAGAGCTGAGGATCAAATTCTGGCCCCAGCCCATACAGACCCATATGCTGAACTGGGTAGTGCCCCCAGTTCAGTTCTTGCTGGGGTCTATGTGAGAGGTTCCCGGCCCAGTTCCTGCCCTGCGCAGCCCGGCGCCCACCTGTGGAGTGAAACTACATGGAAAACTAATGCTGTCAACTATGGAGACTGCTCTGGGCCCTCCCCCTTCTCTCTGTCTCTGTCAAAAAAACAATAAAAATAAATCTCTAAAATAGTGGTTTTGAAGCAATTTTGACACAAGAACATTTCTTTATAGGAAATTCTCACTTGAAAGGTCAACTTATACAAAAAAAAAAAAAATGGTGCTAGGTTGCTCTGTCTGGATTCTTGAATTTCTGTACAGTACACCTGCCTCTTTCTTATACACAAACCTTATTCTATTTTCCTTGAGTTCCTCTTTTCACAATAAGCAAATAACAATGAACCAACTTCAATGATTCATAAGGGAATTTGTTCATGTACAGATAACCAAATCAAAGGACTTTCTGAAGCATGAACATTTAAATGACTAGATATGAAGTTACAACTTTAAACATAAAGTTCAGGGAACTTAAATTTCTCTATGAAAGCCTATGTGGCATTCCTAAAGCACAGTGTTTTTCAACAGTATTATAGGATTAGAAATGTATAGAAAAGAATTGTGTGTTTTGTTGTGCTACATTTCATGACAGAGCACATCACAGTCAGTTACCGAACCTAGAGTGGTGAACTCTGAGTTATGTGCAACTATTTTTATTCCATTATTCTTTTTTTTTTAACCAAGATGGATGCTTAGATTTTTCTAATAACATTTGCTCTCCCATTTATTCACTTTTCACTAAGCCTGAAATGTAAAGAGTTTTATATTTGTTTTTCCATAGGTTAAAAATTGGATTCAGGAAACTTAACTATATTTTTCATTGTGTTGGAAGCATAACTATGATTATTTATGGACATGCTGACTACCTTACTGACAAGTTTTTGTTTTGTTTTGAGGCAACTTAATAGTGTGCTCTGTGCTTTACATACATTATCTTACTTAGTCTTTCCAATAATCTTATAAAGTAGACATTATTATAGCAAGCATTTTTGGATAAGTAAATTAACAATCAGCAAGTGAAATAATTACCCAAAGTTTCAGACTGTCTGAAGCGAGAAGACAAGTTCAAACCCAGACCTAACATTAGAGCCCTTATCCTCATGAATTTATGAAAATGTCTAACAATGCAATTTTTGAGCTGTATTTTGCCTATGGAGAATTTAAAGTTGAACAGCTTTTACTGTACATTTTTTCCATTAAAGAATAATGAATCTTTAATATAAAAATACAAATAGCAGAAAGAAAAATCAGAAAGAAAAATTTTAATAATGCCTAAAGACATTATTGCATGTTGTTGCTTTTTCTCCTAATCTTATCCAGTATTTTCATAGCTGTAATCATACCACCTGTGTAAATTTGCTTTCCTAATTTAACTTAAATATTGTTCATATTCTTCCACTTTTAAAAAAATTATATTAAAAGACTTCACAATATTTTATTAAAACAGTAAGTATTCAAGTATAGGTTAAGTATTTAGGCTATTTTAATATAGTCTTTATTATAAATCAGTCTTGGTCATAATAGAACACATGTTTTGTTTTTTAAAATTGCAACTGGTCTCTTAAGAGAACTTTATAAAAGTATAGTTACCATTGCAAGTACTACAAACACAGTTAAGATTATAATTGTGTAAAGCCAACACCTTTTGCAAAGGCTTTTACAAGTTAACCATCCCAGCAGAAATTCATGAAAGTAACCTGTTTACTACATGCACCAAGTCTACATAACATATCAATATAAACATCTCTGGAAGATGCTATAGCTGAAAACTACACCTTATACCCACCTACCTCTCCCCTCCATTAAAATGCTAGTAAAAGAGAAGGGGGAGAAAATGAATTCATGTATTTAAAAATAGGAGAAAAATATCAATTATTCAAAGCACTAATGACAGTGAGAGAAAATACACAAGCCTTCTTCCAATCATTTCTTCACTTTTTTGAGTTACTGCATCTCCCTCCTATGAATTCAATCTACTACTAAAACTAAGTTAATATAAAAACACAAATTAGATACAATTTAAAATTTTGTGTGGTCGGGAAAATGATAATAAAATATGAGCTTTTCTTATTAGAATAGGTAGACGAAGCAAGTTTCTCAACATTGTGAGCAAAGAGTTAGCCGATTTAATTTTCATACAATGTTTTAGAGTTAACTTTTCTTTCAGTGTAGTTGAACAGTCACTAGGAATTCTAAATAAGCAGAGCTTCTAAAGAAAATATAATTACCAGTGTGTACAGAGCCTGTGCAGCAACATGGGCATAATAAGTTTGATAGCCAAGAGAGAAAATCACCATTAATGAACAGAAAATCTTAATCAGCTGGAACATTTAAAACAAAACATTTAAGATGTTTTCATTTCATTAAGCAACCAATACCACTCTTAATATCATTTTGAGGGTTTAAAGCAAAGAGTTCTCTCTTATACCTCAATTTAAATGAAAAGCTACAAATGATATAAAAGTGTTAATATTTTTTAAATATAATTTTACTTATGAGAAGCCATACTAAGTAACTGAACTCAACTGGGAAAAAATGATTTATGCTCAAATGTAATAATCACAGCATTATTGATTGGCATAAAAAATGAAATCTCCAAAGTTACAAAGAAAGATGCCATCGTGTTATACTTAAGTAAATTATGGAGAATACATACAATGTACCAACATAAAACCTTTAAAATTAGAATGTAATGATATAATGAAAGGCTAGTGAATGTTGAACAAAAAAGGTAGTCTATAAATATTTATGTTTTATAATATATCCACTCTTTTAAAATTTACATAGCATGGAAAAATTAAGGGATTTCCCATTAGTCAGTTCCCAGGTAGTCAAATTTCTGTTGCTGATATTGTGGAAAGCTCTGCCCAAATGTGTTTGTTCAACAATTTCTTCTATTTTGTTATTTACCAAGTTTCATTTAAGAAATACCTCAAAAATCAAAATTTCAAGTTAAAATAATTAAATTACATGGAAAAAAACCACATGGATTATTTGAATTTGAATATAAAAAATGTAAATCTATGTACAGACAAGGAAATGGCTGGAACAGGAAGTGGAAAAATTCTCAGCAAACTACAACATACTAATTAGGAGAGAAAATAAAGAGAAGAGCTGAGATCTTTTATGTTTATTTTGTACACATCTCTACAGCTTGAGCCTTTTGTAATACAACTAATATAAATACAAATAACAAAAATTTCAGCGATAGGAAATTATAGGAAAATTTATGGAATGTCTATTTCCAAAAGAGGACAGGTATTAAGAAATTTTTTATTTTTTTAAATTTTTTTATTTTTCTGTGTGTCTGCATATGTTAAAGTTGTAATGCAATTTTTCCTTATAGGGACTATCAAATTTTATGTTATTTTCAGCCTCAAAAGGCCAGACGATGCCTGAAAATGCATCTTAATTGCTGAAATGTGCTGTGTTCTAGTAGAATTTTAAGCTTAATTTATGTCTTAATTACACTTTCTAGAATTATTTGTTGAGCATCAAAATGTCATTGAAAAACTATTCAATAAATTACTGCAGCAAGTAGCTTGCTAATGTTCTGATTGGCCTGCAATTATCAGCCATTTAATCTGTGCTTTTTGCAAAAGAACTGAGATTTGTCATATTCTACTTTGTTTATTCAGACCCTGGGAGGTAGCCCCAATTGGAATTTTATCAAAGATACCCGTATGGCAATAAATATAATCCTTTAGCATCTTGATTAGCTCTCTGTTTTATTCCACTAATGAATACTCTGGAGAAATATGGGTAATTTTACAGAACAAATTAACCTTACAGCACAGCTACTTATAAATGTTCATTTTACTGGACACCTACAATGCAGAATAAATTTAAATACAGTTTAATTGACCCTTCCAGGCCTGGTAGAGATTAAATGGCTAGGAAATAAATATAATGGTAATTAACCTAAATTGATGCTAAGATACATTTTATAGAAGTACTCATAAATATCACATTTGGGATCCTAATTTCAAGCAAATAAAGAGAATATAAGAATTGGGCAGTAACATCGTCCTACATATCACTTGTGTCACAGTAGTTCAGAGGTTGCTTTTGCTGGAAGGAACTCTGATTTTTAATTACTCTGTTGTTTCTAGCACATAATGACCATGACTTGTTTAACACAGGCACCATGATGTAAACTTCATTTTGTTTCCCTCCTGCCTTCATTTCACTGCAGAATTGACAGAATGTAACTCTGCCCCACTAATAGGGCACCATGAAAACTAATTGGTATTCTCTGTTTTCAAATATTTGTATCCTCAAGCCTCTCTGTCTAAAAAAGCCTGACAGAGTCTCTTCATTATCTCATTATGCTATAATTATTGCATCCTCGACTGCAAGGGCCTGACAGTAATTCGTTTATACTGTGCATCAATATAAACTTCTGCTACTAGAACTAAGTTTAACCAACTTTTAAAAATTCTAATTTGGATTACAATGTTGTCTCCTGTTGATTCAGGATATGAATAATCTTTCCTTTTATTAAAAGAAAAATCTGGGAAGCCGGGATGGCACAGTGGGTTAAGTACTCACTTTGCAGCGCTGGGGACTGAGGATCGAATTCCAGCCCCAGCCCGTGCGGACCCATATGCCCAGTTCAGTTCTCTCTCTGTCTCTGTGTGTCTCTCTCTCTCTCTCTGTCAAAACCAACTAAAAACAAACAAACAAACAAACAAACAAACAAACAATAAATAAATAAAAGAAGAAACATCTAAGTCAACATACTATTTGAGCTTTTAAAAAATTATTGATTTATTTTTTGTTTGTTTATTGCCATTTTTAATACTATTTTTAGAAAGGCCCAAAAAGCATCTTTTGATATTTTTGTTTACTTCTGTTCACCTGGCATTCTATTCTTCTCATTCAATAAATTCTTCTGCAATTCACACATTTCTCTTCCTGTATTTGGTATACTGATGATATCATTAGCTATTAAATTTAGTTAAATTTAATAAACTCAATTTAAAAAACACACATCTATTTCATAATCTCCAGCAGAATGATTGGTAAATTGTACACACTAAATATTTACTTATAGAGTTGGCGTTTTCAATGAGCTAAATATCTGTTCCCATTTTCATGTGAGTAGTTTCACATTCCTTTTAATTTTTCACTTCTACCACCTTATTTTGCAGTCAACACAGATTATCAATGGAACAGTTACATCATAAACTTCTTACAAATACAAATATAACTATTTTAAGATCTAGAAACCTGTTATTCACATCTGAGAATCAAAGTCTTTTCCTTGTGCCACATAAACGGACTTATTTTTCTGTGTTTATTGTGTTCTACAGCCTTTCAAATATTCAGTGTATTGTGCCCATGGTAGCTCTACTCAATTTAATATGTATTCTAAATTTATTCATCAGATATTCAAGTCAAGTACTTCCCAATGCCATAAGCCGTATCCAGAAAGAGAAAATTCCACAAACATATAAAAATAATAATAACCAGAAACTAAACACAAACATTAAAATAGGCCTCAGATTTCATCTTTGTGAAATTTCATTGTTTCTCTTAGTATCATCTTAGTCCAAACATCATATTAAGTGAAATAAGTCAGACTGAAAAAAATCAAGAAACATATGACCTCACTTATAGAGGGAATGTAAGGCTGAAAGTAACAAAAGAACAAAAACTCCTGAGCACAGCCAACAGTTTAGTTTAGTGGTTACCTGAGGGTAAAGGGAACCGGGGGGGGGGGGGGGGGTGCAGGAAAGAGGGCATCAAATATATAGTGATGGAAAGAGAACTGACTCTGGTTGGTGAGCACATAGTGCAATATACAGACGATGTAATGCAGAATTGTACACCTGGAACCTATGTAATTTTTACCAACCAATGTCACCCCAATGAATTTAACAAACAAACAAAAATACCAAAATAAATAAATATCATCATTTCTTAATGGTTTCTCTGCTTTCGGTGTGCCCCTTAATAATACATTCTCCACACAATAATCTTAAAAAAAAAATAAATTAAATCATGACACTTTCTTGTTTAAAACATCCTAGTAGTTTTTCATCATATTAGCATATAATTCAAACTCCTTGAACTCTAATGGGTTCACATACACAGGGGGCCTTGATGGGGTTTAGTCGTGTACCCAGTCAAGATAGTCTCAACACCACATTTCTGACTCAAGGCTGTGACCCTGGGCAGCTTCCAGCTTAGGAAAGGTTAGCAGAGTGCACATTTCAGACAGGAGAGGGAGTAGGGAAACTTCAATTACTTGTTCCCCCTAGTCATGGGTCAAACCAAGCGGTCAAGTATTCTTGAAGACCTTTCCCAACAGAAACTTGTTAGTTTCATAAAGTGAATTCAGAAGCTTTTCTTCTAACATAATTACTGTGTGTGTTTTCAGTTTTATAGAATTTACTCACAAAATTTATCCAGTCCCATATTGATTTTTATTACTACATCTAGAATTTTGGTTACTGTAAAAATTTACTCTATTGTTGTTTTATTCTAATTAACTGTTTTTTCTTATACTAGATTTTACAATTTAAAATGTCTCAAATGTTTATAAAACATTGTTCATAAAAATATTCAAATTATTTAGTGTCGTTTTCTATATATTATTTTATCTTTATCTCATAATGGGCATGCGAACTATGTAGCATATTTTGTGTCAATTTTGTGCCTGTATTTTCCTTTTTCTCTCTTGTTTTTGTCACATTTAGACCTACTTTATTGAATTTCTCAAAGAATGAAGCTAGTATAAATTCATTAATTAAATTAATATTATCTGATCCTGAGTTATGATTAGCTAATTTTATCTTTATTAGTGCTTTACTTCTATATCCCCTAATTTAATTTTGCTGTTTTATTTTGGTTTCTTGCTTTATAATTAAGTCTTTCTTTGAGCTTTATTGAAAATATAACATTACCATCTATTAATTCATTCAGATAATGTACTTGTCAACTATCTATTGCAAATGTAGCCACAAATTAAAACTGAATTCCCCAAATCATAAAACATGTAGGTTATAATCTCTGAATACAATGTAATGTAAGAATAAATAGTAAATTTAAAAAAGCATGGAAAAATTATGAACAAATCGAAAGTAATAAACTTTTTTCCTTCTTTCTCAATTGTTTCTTAAAGAAAATATAATGAAAGTAACACTTGTTAAAATTCTTGGATATAAACAAAGTTATTTAAGGTATATTCATAGCTCTAAAATCGCTTGTTTCTGAACTTAAAAAAATTCAATTAATTACACATTTTATATAACACATTTATCTATAAAATACCATGAGCGCTTAGGCAAATACTTATATTCAGATGATGTAGCATCCCAAAGAACCTTCAAGATCTTTATCTTCGCAGTACTAACTGAATAAATAATATGTGGTCTATACATGTAAACTTCTAATTATACAGAGAGCTACTTTTGTGATGAGTAAAATGTAGCATTGAACTAACAACCATGAGTTTTGGAGTGAGACAGATTTGGAGAAAATCTTAACTGTACCTTTTTCTAGTGCTGAGCATGACCAAATTATCTAACTTTTTGAAGACTCACTTTAAGCTTCTGCTCAGTAAAGGTACTTAAAAGTAATTTCATAGCAGATAGATTCTGAGAATTAAATAAAATGATGTATATTTTGTTTAGGCTAAATGGTGAATAATGTTGTTACAGATGTTTTAAATAGTAGCCCATCTGTATGTACCAGTAAATCACATATAAGAAATAAACTAAATTAAAGGACACAAGCCAAAGTAATATTTATATTAGGACTGAAAGATTTATTTGATGTGAGATGCTGTAAGAGCATAATACATAAAACAAATGCATCAAGTGCTACTAAGAAAATGATTCTTAAGAAAGGAACTCTTAAACGCTCATTTCTAATTCAAGTGGTTAAAAATAATGTAATACAGTGAAAAATGTCTATCTTAAACTAACAGCAAACATTTTACCTAATGACAAAATATAGTGACGGTCTCATAAATGTAGCAGCAAGGCATGAGGTTCATCTACATAATTATGTCATAATATTATCTGGGAAAAAAACAGTTAAAGTAATAATACGTCATAGAGAAAATTCAGTTTTAAACTTACAAGAAAAGGGGAGATGTTAAGACTAAATGTGTAAAAAATCTAAATAATTTAGAATTTACAATATATAAAGAAATATACAAAGTGAAGAGTAAGAGTTTTCTTATATTTTCTCTTGTAAACATTTAGAAAATATGATGAATATTTCTAATAATAGTGACAAAATATAAGATGTGTAAAATATTAATATTTCTATTTTTAAAAGATCATTTCATCTAAAAATCTCATAATAACCATAACAATAATGGCTTTTCTTATAATTGCTAAATTTAATGAATCAGGTTGAACACTCATCTTGCAGCCTTGGGGTCGAAGTTGGCAACCAGGCCCTAGCCCTTATGAACCCATATGGTAAACTCGGGTGGGCACCCAGTTTGGTTCTTGCTGGAGCAAGCTTCCCATGTGGGAGGGCTCAGTTCAGCCCCCAGCTTGTGGGGGCACACGTCCCATGTGGGAGGCCCTCAACCCAGTTCCTGCGCTGTGCAGCCCTGGACCCACCCGAGGAGTGAAACTGTATCATGACTAATGACACAACCATGGAGACTGCTCTGGGCCCTCCCCCTCTCTTTGTCTCTCTCTCTCTCTCTTTTTTCTCTGTCAAAAACAATAAAAATACATCTTAAAAAAAATCTTATTGAAAGGAGATTTGGGAATGAAAATACAACATTCAAAATATTTTTACTACTAATATCTTTCTAAACACTCAATACTATACTTCAATCACTGTACAAAGGATCAGATATTATACAAATATTAAAGAATAATGGTTTTAGAACTAACAAATTGCTTAGGAAAATATTTATGAAATATTATTTGATGAGGAAAAAACTGTTAACTAAGATATACTAAAATGTCTTTCAAATATGTGTATGTGTTTGTGTGTCTATTCCTTATGTGAAAATTGCTAATGTCATAATTTTATGGTGATGGGAGAAATTTTCATCTTTAAATGTCTGAGTTGTATTTCAAACAATTGGTAATAATCATACATACCTTTCAACTCTAAGACTATAGATTCCTCAAGGCTATAAATTAAAACTGAGGCACAATCAATCATGAACAACCAACCTGTAGAAAGAACCTGGCCTTGGAAATCAAGTAAACATTATTCAATTCTCTGTTTCTTCTCATATTAGTTGTGGCTTTTGATGTGTCTCTCTTTGTGAATCTCCCAAATTTAGCACATAAACTCCAGGCATTATCATACCCATCTTATTTATAGATTGGGTGGTGAGATTACTAAGTGGCACGATACATATACATTTCTTTATTTTTTTAGTGTTAAATTTATTGGAGTGATATTGATTGATATCAATTACATTGTTTCCAGGAGTACAATTCTACATGACATTGTCTACACATCACATTATGTGCTCACCACCCAGATTCAGCTCACTTTCCATCACCGTATGGTTGAGTCCCCCTTCCCTCTCCCCAGCTCTCCCACCCACCTCCCCACTTACCCTCAGGCATTAAACTATTGACTGTGTCCAAGAGTTTTTGTTTCTTTGTTCCTTTCGGTTTTATATTCCACCTGTGAGTGAGGTCATATGTTTCTTGATTCTTTCAATCTGACTTATTTCTTATAACGTTGTTCTTTCTGAGCCAATTGCCAGAGGGTAACGGTCAGAAGAATCAGTCCATTGTTTTCCATCAATGATTTCTATTAAGTGAAATTACCTAAAGCTTAAAGTGTGGTTTCAAGAGTATTTGTGGTCCTCAATATCCTTTCAGTAGGTCCAGAAGATTCTGCATTTTCCAAGCACATTATCTTTGTGAGGTCACATTATCTTCTCACACTTCAGTGAAGAGTAACAGACAGAATAGAGACCTATATCTGAGAGTCCAGATGCCTTTTATCTATCCTGACAGTAAAGAGATTTGCAAAAATGTAAAAGAATGATACTGTTTTGTTTTGTTTTTTGATACTGTTCTCATGAAGTTATTCCGTTGCTGTTTTGTAAAATGTTTTTCATAAAATGTGTTATAGGTATTAATATGTAAACTTATTATCCTTTAATAATAAATTTATAAATATTTTAATTTTTTCTCAGTTTTAACTTCTAACACAAAAATTATGTAGATTTAATCTACATAAATGAAAACACTTTGGGGTTCTTCAATAATTTTTAGGAGTATAAAGGGTCCTGCGACCTAAAAGTTGAAACCCCTGGCCTTGACCACCATCAGATAAGTTTAGGCTATAATCTCTTTTCTTAAGAAAAAAGTCCAGATTGAATACACACACACATACATACACTTTTAAAAACAGATTATATACATTATATGATAAATAAATTATTCCTTTATTTGGATTAACAATGTTTCCTTAATTGAGTTCTATGTTTTTATGATTTGAAATTGGCTTTGCCATGGAAGTCCAAAGAAAAATTACGTGAATTTGATGATCTTATAGTACCATTAGAATTGTGCAAGATAATCATGAAAATGTGTAGGTATTTTAAACTTCCCTTGGAATCTCTTCTGGACCTAAATATTGATAGTCTGGAGCCTCATCAATAATAAAAATGTCTGCAGGTCTGAACAATAAAGGGTAATCTAATGGTAGCGTAAGGTCCTGTAATAAATAATACTATATTAATACCAAGAGACCAAGGAAGTAAATGCTTATTCACGTAGGGGAAAAATAATACTGTAAGATAGTGGCCTGCAGGGTGATATATTAATAGCAAGCATTTTGAATATATTAATGTAACTAGGAAAAAATTGAGTTTCATTTGCAAGTAGTTTTAGCTTAACCAAGTAATAAAATTATACATGTTATTTTTTACAAAAGGTAAGCCATACAAATTAAGTGACAAAAAAGTCATGTAGATATAATTTTCTTTCTATTTACTTTGATTGATTAGATAAATTTCCTTGCAAGCAGACAGCTAACTAAAGTCACTTAATATAAGCATATCTTAAAATCACAAAACTGTCCAGAAGGCTGCTGGGCTGACTGATCTCCGTTTTCCCATCTGAGTCTTTCTCTAAGCTTCCTTCCTTACTTCATTCTGGCCTGTAGGAAGTAGATTCCCTGAGCCGAATCACCCACCTTACGCCAACGCCTCCATCCTCAACTTTGCTTTGGCAACAGAGGCAGCTGGAAAGATAGAGGGAAAAGGTAAGAGGGGAGAGGGACATAGAAAGGAAGAGGGAGGGACGGGGACAGAGACAAAGACAAAGAGGATCCTTCCTCTTCTTGTCGACAGACTGGTTTTTACTATCAAACTCCCACAGCTGCCACTCAAACCAGATGTTAGCTTCCACTCCCTTTCCTATATTCAGCTACTCCTTTGGGTGGACTGGTCCTACCAGCGACCAGCAATTGCTGATGCCAGGATGCTTCACCATCCTCGCTGGACCCTTTCCTATCGCCATCTCTGTAAATAGACCTTACATTAGACTTGCATTAGACTTTCCTGAATTAACATTTTGGATATGTCCTGCTGACTGGTACAGCTGTTGTTTCAGAATCTTCCACAATACAGTGTGATTTGTAGATACCACCGGAGGAGGTTTTCCATCTATTAGATTGCTATTTGGTAAACCAAATTGTTGAAAGCTCATTAAAGGAGTAATTTATACTCACTATAAGAAATCAGCTTCAGTGTTTTCTGTGCTAGACAATAAAACCAACCAGACTATTTCATATAATTTTATCTACAATGCAAAAAGGGCAAAACATTTGCTGAGTTTTTAATTTTCCCATATTTTAAAACAAACTATATACTGTAAGTAGTGCTGAAACTTCCACAAGAAAATTAGTTATGAAACATAAATGTTACTTCATTTAATATGTATTTCTAGAAAATACAGAGGTGAAATGAATGACAAGGTACATGGGTATCCTTGATGGTACAAGTGTCATTTCCAAGGAGAGGAAGGGGTATATAGTGTCAAACACGGTTCAGTAGTGTTTTCTTTTAAAATTAAAAATTATAATATTCGAAATAGTTTCACATATATTGAATAACATGAACCTCTTAAAAACTCTATGAGGCCGGCTCTGTTCTTCCTCTACTTCGTACACCAGAGTTTGGTCATAAGCAATTAATTCACTTGCCCCATATCATAGAGTGGGTGGCAGAGCTATAAATAAAAGAACTAAAAGTAATTAAGTTGGTCTTTGGAGGTGTCCTTTTCTTAACTTCTTTTGATAAAAATAATGAAATTTTCAAAGACATTAAGAAATTGACCTTTTGAGATAAAACTGAATTTCTGTGATCAATATAAATAAATTTATTTTATACTTAATTATATTTGAGTTGAAGTAATTTTTACTAGAATATTATTTTCAGCTTCTCTTTTCTGGTGACATTTCACAAGAGGACCAGTGTAACTATCACAAAGACAAATGGAAGAACAAAGAAAATGATCACATGACACCTAAGAAGCAGCTGTATCATTGGCAAGCCTAGCTCTCCTTTCTCCCTGGCTCCCTTCGATGACTCATCAAATAGTCAAAAATGACTGGGGTCTATGCAGTGCTATAAAGAAAAAAACACACATATTTTCCCTAGCTTTCATGAACTTATCATGAGGGACCGATATGTGAACACATTCATCTCATCTGTGATTATTACTATGGAAAAAGAGATTTAAGGTTAAAGTGAGTTTTCCAAATTAAGAAAACAAAGAAGCATTTTTCTGAGTTGAGCGTGGGCCTGAAAGAAGGAGAGGTCTTGCGTAGATGGGAGGGAGTGTGGTTGGCTGAGAGAGAAAATATTCCAAGGGGTAAAACTAGCAGAAAGGAAGGCATGGAGGGGAGGGAAGCTAAGATTTTTCTGAGAAGAAAAAATTCATCATGTTTCAGGGATTCAGAATATTCTAGATACTGAGGTCTATATCTTATGCTTTTAGAAAAAGAAAAAAAGAGATCATTTTCTATATTCAGTTTAGGAGAGAGAAATTTTAAGAAACTCTTCACATTTCTAATGTGAAGGTCATAGTTCCAGCCTGTGTATCTTTTGTTTCTTATATTCCTCTATGAGGGAAAATGTAAGACAAAGAAAACTGAGTGAAGTTGAAATAACACAACAAATTTATCTTAAAACACCCTAGAAAGAAAGGGTTTCAATAATTGCTCCTACGAGATTTTATCCGTGTGGCAAAGTAGGTAACAAATAGAGGATGGGGGTACATTTTAACATGAAATTATAACAGGATTTTAAGAGCTATAATTTAATTAGTACCTATTATAATTTTGTGTATATTACATGTAACCCTTATAGAACCTTACAGTATTAGTACTGTTATCCACATTTTATAAATAAGGAACAGAAGTTATATGACTTGCCCAAGTTTTACACCTTTACATAGTAGTGCTAGTATTATAAACATGGTTAATCTAACTCCCAAAGTCCCCTTACTCGTTCCACTCTACTCCTCAGAGGTGAAAAATCAGTGTTCTTAAAGTAAAGTTCACTACTAACATGAGAAAGTAATAAGGTGAGAATTATGGGTTAAAGATTAAAAATATATAGAGGTGAATCATATTTAGAATTACTCTAGATTCTTCTTTCATTCATTGATTGGGTTATCTTAAAAGTGAACATTTACAGTTTTGAGATATTATTTGTAAAACCAAATAGTATTTGTCTATAAAAAGCTCATGAGACAGGATTCACTGCAACATAGATAATGGGGGAAACAAGAATATACATCCATCTAATGACTTTCAGTTTCAGAGAATGAATGTTCCCTACAAGCTGATTCTACATGGTATCCTTGACCATCTGCGTTATAAGGATATTCTTCAATTGCTAAAATAGAACTCAGTTTTATATCTTGTACTATAGGTCAAGTAATTTTTTTAAGTTACTATACAGAGATTATTCAAATTTAATACTGCTGAAATCATAAAGCCAGGCATTGTCATCCCGATTTTACACACAAGGACTCTGAAGCTTAGCAAGATGATAAACTTTCATTTAAGAATCCATCAAGCATATTCCTATGTGGTTACTGCCTATCAGGAGATGTGCTAAATGCTATAAATCACTTCTCTCAATAAATCCTACACTATGAGATAGGGATGATAACGATAATGGTGATGGAAATAATGATGGTGGTGACAGTGATGATGAAGAGGATGATAATCATGATGATAATCATGATGACTATGATAATATCTATTTTACAGGTGATCAACTGGTATAAACATCCTCATCCACTGTATCCTACATACTGTACTTAATGCTCTCAAGATCTGAAGAATCACTTTAAGACTTAGAATTCTTGGAGTATTCCTTTAGAAAATAGTAAATTTGCCACCTTAGGCATGAGGTATTTTCTTCCTCCCTTCTGTGACTATTCAAAGAATATAAAGGAGGGTTATATTCATATTTAGGAGTTAAAAGACAACTTCAGTACCAAGGCCATGAGACCTGATTATCATCCATCTGTGGCAATTACACTAATGACCTCCATTCTAAGAACAACCATGGCTTTGGCATCTCATTCCATTACTCAAGCTTCTTTTTCCAGCTGTGATCATATGCTGACTGGGATATGCATAAATGAAAATAAGAGAGTTCTAAATACCATAATATATGTATTGGTTTGAAATCAAACACTTGGAGACTTCATGGCAAATTGCTTCTTATTTAGATTTGTTTTAATGACCTTAGCCCTGAGATGCTCTTAGATGGCCAATTCAAGCAAGTGCTGATGACATTAACTGAGAAAGCAGGCATTTAGTTAGTTTGAGCATGGAAATGAGTAAACATAAATTTATAAATGAAATCGAAAGTGTTTGGGATGTCAATCCAAAATGTAATATACTCATAGAATGACAGTACAGAACACCTGTGTTATTTCAACTGTCCTGTGATCTTCATGTTCCATTTGACCCAAACTGCATGTATCTCTTCCCTATTCTCTCCATAGCATGGGTATAGCACAGACTCATTCTATCCAAGAAAGCACTGTGGACAATCCATTCACTCCACCTCCATCAGCCCACAGCGGTTTCACTTTACCACCCATGTCCTACTGATTTTTGAAATGTATGCTGTGATAAAAGTAACAGTCAAATTGATTACGTATACAGATAAAGTGACAAAATTGATACAGAGCTTTATTAATATATGTTAAATATAAATAGGATTAGCACAAAGAAAATATTACTGATTCATTTCAAAAAAGAAAATTAAAGGACTGAAATTTCCTTTGTTTGCCACTGCTAAGGAATTTTTAAAAAAAGAATGTGTTTGAATTTCACAAATGTTTAGGAAGGCTGCAAGTCAGTTACTAAGTATATGGGAAGCTACCACCAAAACTTCTAAAGATGATACCTTATACTTTACATAAAACACATTTAGTCCTTGATTTGAGGGTGGATAAATTAAAATAATGTTGATTTTTCTAACTTATTTAACACAGTAGAACAGCTATTCTCAATAAGGTACATGCACCCTCAAAAATTTGTTACAAATTATGATCCATAGAGAGTTCTAACATGCCCTGCTCTGGCCACCCTCTATTGAAAACCACTGCTACTACTGCTGGGCACGTGCCATGTGTTCAGAGAGCTATACTTGGAGAAGTGAGGGGTTTAAGTGAGGAACTATTCAACCTAAATCATATTTTAAAGAAAAAAAAAATCCATTGAAAAAAAAAAAGCATCTTCCATTGGCCTTTTCGGTATTGTTGAAGAAAATATTTTGAAATCAAAATGTAATAATGTACATAGGAAATAGTGAAAGTTCCTACAGCATTTTCATTTCCATAGAGGACCAGATTAGCTAATATAATCACTGTCCCAAAGAATGGATCTCTGTTCTGAGGTGGACAAAAATTTTTATTAACCTCATTGGTAAAAGCAGGATTTGACCAGAATACTCCTTTAAAAATAAAAGTTAAATTATTTCATGGATTAATGTTTAAAATACATGGGGATTCTGTTGTTATAGCAGTTATTTTTCAATTATTTAAAACAATGTGACAATTTCTGACTACAAAATATTCAAGAATAACAAGTTAATTTAAAAATTATCTTTATATTATATCCTGTTTT
Organism: Craseonycteris thonglongyai; assembly: GCA_004027555.1. Lineage (NCBI taxonomy): Eukaryota > Metazoa > Chordata > Mammalia > Chiroptera > Craseonycteridae > Craseonycteris > Craseonycteris thonglongyai. The sequence continues at coordinate 643 of PVKE010021196.1, read as the reverse complement.
TTTCTATGAACACATAGTCTCTTTCAGTGTCTTTTACTGATTCACCAATCCCACTTCCACCATCACCAAACTGATCTTGCCTTGGTTTCCCTCATAACAGTTGGAACCCTCCCTCTAAATTTCTCCACCAAAAGCACTTGACACTTACATTTCCTGCCTATGATACATTCAATTCATAAATAAATCTTTTTAGTTCTAACTTGAAAATACATACAGAATCTAGTACAGTGTTCCCTTGCCACTTCGCGCTTCATATTTTGCGGCTTCAGTGCTTCGCGGGTTTTCCCAAAATATTCATCCAAAAATAAAAATGAAAAAATACCACCATGTCGGCAGCCACATGGCGGAAAGGAGCGTTGACGGGGTTTTAGTGTTGTGTTGGCGATCACTTGTTTTGTTTAAGCGATAACTTCTTTTATTAATTAAGCCCTTATCATGCCGCCCAAGCGCTGTGCCCCTGCGAAAGCTTCCTCCGGGGCGCCCAGAACCCCGTTGCCGGGGTTCTGTCCTTGTACAGGGGGATTTTGAAGGAAAAGAAAAAACAAAGACAACAACTCCCCATCACCATGTTTCTCTCCCAGGTACAGCCCCGGCTCTCCCGTCAGCGCCTCCAGCAGAAGAGGCTCCGAGGGAGCCTAACGCT